>OX419600.1:653086-756086 GCA_948473455.1 Teleiodes luculella
GTTTTCTTTGTTAGGCCGAGGAGGGTATAAATTTATAGAACAACACATAAACTAAACTACAGTTCAAATCACGCGAAATAACTAACGGAAACAAGTTAAAATTATTAGTTTCTCCAGAGATAAGGAGGGAGAACAATAACATACTTACCTATTAAAACTATCTCGTCTCCATCATCATTTCAGCCGAAAGATTTCCTCTTCTGGACTGATACTTCCTTCCATCAAAGAATACATCCAGCGGCTTCTTGCGACCCTCACTAGATTGTGGTCCATCATGTCCTGGATGCCTGCCTGCCTACGCTAGAATCTTTCTGTCTCAACGGCCATCGGTTTTAACTTTTACCACTTTAAATTCAACTTATTGTCATACAAAGTGGCCAGTCACGTGACTAAGTTTATATGTTGACGTTTTTTTGACATTTATGACACATAGTGGTTCGGTTTTATGAGTACCTACTACTACTATCTCGCGGATAAGCCACCAGTTAAATTTCACGGTGTATAATAGTGTTACCTACTCCACCCACAGCTATTTAAGTTAAGCAATTATCTTTTTCCTAATAGAATCAAAGCAAATAGTATTTACAATAGCTTTTCAATGGCCATTTCAATCCTGGCGTCGTAGACTCTGTCCTTGAAGAAGTTGGTGAAGAGTGTCTTCAGAGTGAAGTGGAGGTCCAGCAGCTGCTTCGTGACTTCGGAACTTCTCCCGCTGCAGTGGAACGCCAGGATCAAGTCCAGATCTGGAACAAGTGTTTCAACAAATCATACTAGTCATACTTCATACTAATATTATAAAGACGAAAAATTGAATTTTTGTGTGTGTGTGTTTGTTTGTAATGAATAAACTCAAAAACTAGGTACTTTACCGATTTCATAAATTGTTTCACCATTATAAAGCTAGGTACATTCACCCTTAGTAACATAGGCTACCTTTTACCGCGGGAAAATGCCTCAATCCCACGGGAAAAACCCTTACCCCGGGCGGAACCGCGGCGGAAAGCTAATGTTCATAAATAATGTCATCATTAAATAATACTGGGGTCTTTCTATCGGGACGGGTCTCCAGGGCGAGTGCCGTCTGTGAGACCTGTAAGTAAGTAAGTAAGTAATATATTTCCTTTACAAATATAAGATCGCGATATAGTTGAAAACTAGCCATCGACACGATAGAAGAAGAAGAAGAAATAATACTAAGACACTGTAAACTTAAGACATCATTTCCTAATACGTACAGGTTGTAATGGTGGCTTTAAAAAGGACATGTATAGTAAACTGTAGGCTTACTACGAAAGAAGCGACAAGCTCGAGAAGCTGTCAAACGCGACATAGTGGCATTAAAGCCATAGTAGTTCTGTCAATATGTCGCGTTTGATAGCTTCTCGAGCCTGTCGCTTCTTACGTAGTAAGCCTTACAGTTTTGAGTAATAAAACTTTTCTCGGACGCAAAAAAAAATCGATCGAATAGGCATTAAAAAACTAATTGCTGATGAAAATCTGTTTTGTAATAGGTAGATGTAATTTTTGGAATTTAGAGAGATAAAACATTTGTTATTTTTGACAATTGTATACAAGATTGGTTTAATGTTATTATACGAATTGGTAGTTTTTTTTAATTATCTGCAATTTTATCTTAAAATTGAGTTATTATGATAAACTGTTCTAAACAATTTGTTGCTTTAAATATGACGCAAGTACAGTCAAGTTCAAGGTAAAGCAGAATACTTAAAACGCGATTCTCCTTTTTCAATTGACACAAGAACAGTGCAAAGTCCAAAGTATTTAGCTAAGAGTGCTGTTGACTGTACAAACACGGTCGATTACAGTTTTCAATGTCAAACGGCAGTAGATGGCGGTCAATTATATTATTACTCCTCAACTGACCTGCAGAGGCCATTACGATGTAATTAAGTTATCTCGCCTACAGTCGTAAAATGTTGTATCGCCATTCAATAAAAAACACGTTTAATGCAATTTTATGGTGATTAAACAAAGAAAGAATGAAGACATTATTTACACCGATTACACATTGAAATGTAGAGAAAAAAATACGTATGTTTTTTAAAAGCTGCATAGAATCATCTAGTATGCATCTACACAACATCATGCAATAGAGCACAACAGCGAAAAAAGTTCTCTACTTAGCATGTCTAGCTCGAAGAGAGCTAATATCTGTATATCTATATACCTGTAAATTATTAACGTCACAGTCGTCGGTGGCCCAGTGGCTAGCGCCGTTGTCTTCCATTCGGAAGCCTTGGCGCGTATCAATGTATTTGAGATTTTTAAATTTATTTATGTTTATTTGACGCTCTTACAACAAATTAAATTGTTTTATATGAAACTGTGAAGTAAACCAACCCGCACTGGGTTAGCGTGGTCGACTTAGGCCTATTCACCCTGATTCAGGGTAAGTTTCAGCCCTTCGCTAAGGATTTTGACTTCGCCTCTCAAGCTATTGGATTGTATTAAAAATAACTATTTTGTATGGGAGCGTCTTTTCTTTTAATTCCCTACAAAAGTTCAAGTTCAGGTAAGGCACGTTAAGGTGCTTATAACCACTACTTACTACTTTCTACGTTGACCAAACATGTCCTACAGTATTTACTGTCATTTACGCCCTTTACTGTACGTGTACAATGTACATTTATATGGTTAGGTTACAAATGACCTATTTTGTTGATTATGGATATATGAATTATAGAGTTCTGAAAATGCTAGTATAAGCTACAGCTAATTATTTTTATGCTTCTTTTGTGAGCAATAAACTGTTCTCGGTTATTAATCACAAGTTGGTGGGTACGTTCATGAGTTGATAAGATATCAATATTTCAGATTTACCAGTTTATGTTTGTGAAAAGTGAAAGTGTTTAAAATTATGCAGGATTTTATTTTAATAAGTATAGACTATAACGTAAGATACATATCATTTAAAGGTTGTTGTGTTTGTTTCGGGATTTCTTTGGGAAAATTGATCCCCATTGGTTGAGCACGTCGCGTCGTATCAGTGTTTGATAAGCCGCTTACACCGCGTAAATTCCTGTGTCCTGGCTTACAATGGTGGAGCGTTAGTCCAGCAGTGGTCTAGTAAATACCTGTAATGTGATCAGCGGGCAGATGCGGCTGGTTCTGCATCCATTCCCGAAGCTTCCGGATGTCTTCTGGAGTGATGCCAGTCTTCTTATTATATTCCTCTTCTAGAGGGAACTGGCGCAGTATTTCAGACGACATACTTCTAGATCAATATAATAAATAATTGTTATCAATCACATTCAGTATCATAATTTTACATGTTGTTGTTTGAGGTAAAAATAGAGTTTAAGGTTCGACAAAAATAGGAAAACGCGAAAAAAAATCTTCCCCAATTCCAATTATATTTTTTTAAGTAGACATAATTGTTCATAGAGTCTTGAAAAACATCAGTAAAAAAACATTTTATGATGTTTCTATGGAAAAAAATTGGAAAAACTAATATTATAACATTAATAATTATTTAAATGCGAAAGTTTATCTGTACGTCTATTTATTCGATAACAATATTATATTGTCTGTGGTTTTGCTAAACCGCTGATCGAATGTGGATCAATAATTTGATCAGAGTCAAAATCAACAAAATTAAATTCTATAAGCAGAAATTGTTTGTCCAAAAAAGACAACTAAAATTTGTCACTTTTGTAAACATAACACAATCTATCTATACTTACGGGTTTAAATCTGCTCAAAGCAAGGATCTTGAGACAAAAGAGTATAACCACTAAATTTTCAAAACAAAACGAGACAGGCTAACCTGCCAAGAACGCAAAATCCAAAAAAGCCAATCGCACCCAACTCGTTTAAATAACTGGTTTGGAACGTGTGTGCAAGTTTGCGCGTGTCACTCAAGTGATACTATACCTTAATAAGCTCTGTGTGCTTGTACTGTCACGTGCAAAAAACAAATCAAATCGTTTATTTGCGTTGCATAGGGTACAAAGTACGAACAATAAAGTGGAAGGCTCTACCCTAGAGTAGGTAGTCATGTATTAACGCGTGTAGGGGCGGCTCGAGAGAGCCTCGGACCACGGCCTAGGCTAAACTAACGCGTTGATATGGAAAAAACATCGTGAAGAGTGGCTCCGTCTCTGATTGATTACTAGTTTTGATTTTGATTTTGACCGCGCCCCCTCCAGCGGGTACGGGCCTCTTATTTGGGGTTGGGTTCTTGTTTAAATGGAATAATTTTATTCCACAGCCGTAGGGTTGTATAAGATGAAGTATCTGTACTAGTATGCTAGCATTATAATTATCTGTGCTTATACTAAACTACCATCAAATTGATAAATCCACAGTGTTGGGGAATAAAAGATGAACTCCAAAGAAAATTTGCACTAAATATACTAAATTATCGATATTATGTTTTTTTTACAAAAATAGAAGCTATAAAAATTATACAAGAAAAAAGAATAAAACAACATGGACGTTTAGCTACGGACGGAAGTTCATGTAGTTAATAATTACTTGTGTTCTATCTGTGATACTCATATATCTCTGTAATTTTCTGTCGTAGCATTATATTATAAGTGACAAGACGCTAATCAATCAAATGCAGTTATTAGCTGGGTGGCTGTTTGTATAACGCTTGCTCAGAAACCTTGGTGTCAGAATTCTTCAGTCACCGAAGGCTTTTGATATGGCTCCTATAACGACATTCTTTGGGCAAAGTTGTCTCTGTACATAAAACATAAAAAAAAGAATTATAGAAACATGAACATTTATTTTTCTCTCTTCAAGTTCAAAGTTCAGGTAGGTACAAACACATCAGGAGGCGATTGATCAAGGCACTAGGTACTTTATAATGGTTCTAAATATAATATTCGTATTCGTATAATATGTGTTGTTTATCTCTCGACGACGAGACGCTGCCTGATTTAGGTTCAGGTTGCACAAAAAATGCATGTTTACAACTAAATTAGGTACTTATGAAAGGCTGGTCTGCTGGCGGCCAATGTCGAGGTTTTTGGGAAATCCCTTGTTCAAAATATTTATTCCATACTTATTGTTTGCCATACGGTTTCGTCAAAATTGTAGATACCTTATCTATTCTTTTTTTATATAAAGTGTGTGATAAAGAAAACAAAAAAAAATGTTTTTTTTTTTTTGTAAAACGTAATTCATTTGATTTGATTAGATAGCTTCGTTTTTACATATTTCCAGCAAAAAGAAGCTCTATCAATGCGAAGTAAACCACTTGTTTTCAAAGGAATATGTTTTCTTAAAAAATACCTTTGTTCTTCTCTTATTAATACTTATAAAAGTCTATTAGTAAAAGAGGGAATTCACACCGGAGGGAGGCGATTGAACTCGTTACGGCATATAGACTATTTTCCTTTGATTTATCGTTTAGGTCCCTTCATATCTTTCAATTCGCGACGACTGCTCCTCTTAACATATAAAGTTTACCACTGGAGGCAAAGTCATAATAATCATAATAAAATACATATCAACATAAAATGGGTATGAATGATCCGTTGTGCCTTTTTAAGTGTTCTGTACCACTATCACCCACTATTGGGGTTGGAACACATGAATTTCATTTTATTTACCGAGCACAACAAGTAAATATATAATTTCTCTACTTAAAAGTCGTGTGTTCAGTAGAGCAGTCGTCCAAATCGCATTGGTTCAGCAGTAGACAACAAAAAAAAAACTTACTTAAAAAATCACTGGCAGGTATCAGAGCAGTTGTTATTTTTATTCACATTTATTTTAAAATCAACACAGGCCAGATACAATGTTAACTCGGGTCAGCCTGCCGACTGACTGCCTTGATTACTGAAATCTGCACGGAAGCACTTAATACTTGCCGCGTAGCAGAGCGTCCGCTACTCTTGAGTACTTTATTATATTTGATTTTAAAAACTCCCCAAAAAAATTGTATATTTGTTTGGAAGCCTTTATAAATCGCCATTATGTAAATATTTTTTAGATTCAGAAAAAATATTAATTAGTAGGTAGGTACCTCTTTTTTTTGAAATCGGTAAAAATATTACCAGCCATAATACAAGCTCTTGTAAATTACCGAATAAAAAAACACTTTATTAACTTGGCTGGTGTTTTTAACCCAGCATAACGGACCGAGTTTGATCATCTGGTTTGACCACTATAAATGGGCCATATTATTATATAAATTGATTGGATTCTTTCCTTGACCCAACCCAAGGACCGATAATTTTGTCACAATCCGAAGTAGACCCACTTTGTGATTTGATTATTACAAAATCATCACTCCACGCACAAATAGATAAAGGTTAAGTTTGACGTGTGTGTCGTCTGTCTGTGGCATCGTGATGCGCCGATTTTGATCTAGTTTTTTTTTCGTATCAAACTAGCACTACACGGAAATAAAAAGGCTTCCGATGTTAGGTAAGGTATTTTATTACTGTATGAATTAAAGTCACACTAATATCATAAAGGCGAAAGTTTGTGAGTGTGTATGTTTGTTACTTCTTCACGTCTAAACATAGGCTACCTTTTACCACGGGAAAACACCTCATTCCCACGGGAAAAATTGTAAACGCGGTCAAAGCCGCGGGGTGGATAGCTAGTATATACTCGTACATAAAATACACATGTGAAGATACAGAATACTAGCAATACATCACAGGAAAAAATAATTAAATGTACACAGGCAGGCAAGAGGCATCCATCCACTGCTTGACTACGAGCAAACCTTTAGCCACAGAATATACAGGGCGACCCACGGCTATGCCACATGGAGGGAAAGTAGCTTAAATATAGTAGATAGAACATTTTACTGAAAGAAGGCTTTATTTTAATTCTAAAAACTATTAAAAATGCATTCCAACATTTTTTAATAATTATAATAATGGTTGAACCGGGATTCGAACCGACTACATGAGAAAAAAAACCCTGTAGTTTTATCATACCGATCGAAAGGCTATATCGTAAGGATTATTTTTTTCTAAGTAACATAGTGTCAGAAATAAAAGAAAGACTATGTATTTTAACTGAGGGTGGGGATTAGTCTGCTCTAATCGATTGCCAGTAGTGATGATTGACTGGTTATATCCAATCATGGCATTAATAATTACTACGATTGCGAGAGCTTAAATTATTAAAGCCAAAACTACATTACATACTGATAAAAATAATTTATTCCATCCATCGATTTAATTGTTCTATCTATAAATTTATACAACACTATTTCCAGCCAGATCCCTGACTATCCAACATTTTCCCCTTCCAATTTCCCTACTCTTTCTTATTTCACTAGGACGAATTGTCGTCATAAAATCATTGGATTTGGCTATTCTATAGTTAATCAATGTCAAGCTTCTTGAAGGATCCCTCCACCCCACTGAAGATGTCGGAGATGGTCTTGGGTTTGCCTGGTCTCTTGGATTCCACCACTCGCTTCTTTTTCTCCAATGCGAAGTAGTCTTCATTAAGTTTCAATCTTGTTGCTATGTCATCTGAAAAAGCATCAAAGATGAAAACACTTATGTAAAAAAAATATCTCTAATTACTTTTCTTTCTGTAACGACAGACAAATTTCACACGCGTTTTATGGACTGGAGGAAAACTCAAAAATCTTCTTTCAGTATTTTTCGTGTAAACTAGCTTATGTTTTAATACTGATCTCATACAAAAAACAAATATTTGTACCGTTGTCTTTTAGGCTTAAGTGGGAGTAATTTATACTTTCATACTTAAAATTATAATATTGTCACGAACATGCCATAAAGTTCGAGAGATCGCTACTCAAATTCGATATAAGTACATCTATACATCTATAAAGTATGGGAAATTCCAATTGCATCAACAGAGGGATCACGGTGCAAACGAAGATGGACTTTCTGTCAACGCCGCAAGGCACAAAATCACCTAAGCAAGCCACTTGTTTACTCGAATTCGGAGACCTCGCGCGCCCATTGTTCTGTGACAAGTATTGTCTGAGAACAAAGGAAACGTTCTAGTAATTTCCCGATTACGTGATTACAATGGGATTACTCCAGAAATCAAGCATCGCGTAAACAACCCATTGTTTCGTGGGGGTATATAAACGCCCGAGACGACGGCCAACGCCAGTTCATTTCTGAGCTATCAAAGCGATCTCAATAAGCGATCTACAAGCGATCAGTGGAAGAAACCTGCGACTAAAGCGATACCTACGGACTACGAGTGACCCTGTGATTTGGCTACAACGTGATTGGAGTGATTAGTTGAAGACATCTGCGAACTCAGCGTGACCAACGGACTACGAGCGACTCTGCGATTTGGCTACAGTTGTGATTGGACCTGCGACCTGTTTATCGTCGAATAAATTCTCAAATCAAGTTATTCGGCTTTTCTTACAAATCCCGAACCCCACGTCCGTAACATTTGGTGTCAGAAGTGTGGGATTTGGAAATGCCAGTGACTCCGAGGGAGAATACTGACGGCGTCAGAACAAGGGCGCAGCTAGCTGCGGAAACCACGACTACAGCCCGTGAAGACATGCCCACCGGAACAGGAACCCCGCCTGCTGGACCAGAAGCCTTGCCCACCGAACCAGAAGCCCAACCAACAGGACAACTAGCCCCGCCTACTGTTACCGCCCATCGAGCGACACCTCCGGTTACCAGCCGCGTCCAGGAATCCCGAGCATCAACGTTTGACCTCAGCCGTCTTATGAAAATGATGGAGGACCTGAGCCTGAAACAAGACATCATGCAACAGGAGCAAAAGGAAATGCGCAAGGACCTGAGCCGGAAACAAGAAGAAATGCGCGAGGACCTGAGCCACAAACAGGAGGAAATGCTGCTTGTCATTTCGTCAGTTTCGGGCAATGTGAAAAAATTACAAGAGAGCGTCGACCAAGTAGAAGAAAGAGTTGGGAATTTGGAAACCGACGTAGATGGCGTAAAAACTGACTTAGCCGGGCTTAAGAAGAAGGTGCTGAAACTGGAAATAGCAGGATCCGCCGCGTCGAGTGAACACACCTGCACCAGCCACGCGCCAAGGATAAAAGTACCGTCGTACGACGGCACCACATCCTGGACCGCCTATCGGCAGCAATTCCAGACCGTTGCTGCTGCAAATGGGTGGACAGAGGAGCAGAGCCTGACAGCTCTCACCGTTGCTCTTCGAGGTTCAGCCCTTTCTGTTCTGGAGGCGCTACCAGGCTCGGGTAGCACATTTAAAGAACTTATGGAGGCACTCGAAGCTCGCTATGGAGAGCGTCATTTGGAACACGTATTCCGCGCCCAACTGCGTGACCGGATTCAACGCCCAGGAGAAGGACTTCAGCAGTGGGCTTTGGAAATAGAAAAGCTCGTGCGCAAGGCCTACCCGTCTGCTGATGCGAAGATGGTGGACTCCAACACCCTTCAGGCATTCGTCGATGGAATTCGTGACATGGAGATTAGGGCTGCAGTGGGACTTCGCCATCATGTCTCCCTGAAAGAAGCCCTAGCGCACGCGTTGGAAATTGAAGCCCTGCGCCGTGAAGTACGCCCAACTCACAAAGTGCGGGAAGTAATAGAGGAAGTACAGGAGATAAAGACGTCGTTCCCGCCCAAGAAGAAAACATCCGGGCCCATGTGTTATAAGTGTGGAGAAAGGGGCCATCTGCAGTTCACCTGTCTGAAGAAGGAGACTCAAACAGCGAAACTAGCCGAGGAAATAAGCAAGCTGAGAGAACGCCTGGACGAAGTGACCAAGAAGCAGGAGACCCCATCTTCTGCTGGGAGTCAGGGAAACGAGTAACAGCCAGGACTAAGGGGCGGGTACTGGCTGGAGCGGAAGGAGCCCCAACAACGATCGTCTCCCAGGTGTGCAACGGAAACAGTTTAATGATACATGGCTCAGTGAACGGAACAAACTGCAAGATGACATTGGATACAGGAGCTTCCAGGACAATAATCAAGCCAAAATTAGTAGAATCCGCAATCAGGCGCAGAAACAACATCAACTACCGACTTCTTTCCGCTTCCGGCCAGCAGATACCCGTCCTAGGAGAAATTTCGGTCACAATTCAAGTAGGTGAAACATCCTACTCTCACAACGCTATCGTGGCCGATATCATGGATGACTGCATACTAGGGCTAGACTTCATGAAAAGATACGACTGCAGAATCGACGTCACCAACGGAATTTTGAAATGTGGCAATGAAGAGATTTTTATCCTGGGAGGACCCGTGGGAAAAGTGACATGCTTGAAGAAGATCTGCATACCAGGACGCACGCAAGCAGAAGTACCAGTGAAGCTACCACGTGCTAAGAAGAATAGATGCGTGCTGATAGAGGATACCCGAGAAAAAACGACTCAGAAGATTTTGGCGGCCAGGACACTTGTCAAAGGGAACACCACTGCGGTAGTAAGAGTTGTCAATTTAGAAGATCACGAGATACAATTAAAGGAGGGTGACGTCGTTGGTAAATGCGAAGAAGCTGTCTGGGTGAGGAAGTGCCAATCATCTCTGAGTACGACGAAAACTAAGGATAGTTCTATCATCGCAGAACTCCTCGAAGGAAGCAAACAAAACCTGAGCTATTCTCAAAGCATGAAAGCCAAACACCTGCTTCAGCGGTTTGCAGACGTGTTTTCGTCTCAAGAAGGAGATTTGGGGAGAACATCTTTAGTGCAACACAAGATAGACACCGGAAACGAAGGACCTATTCGACAGCGAGCAAGGCGAATACCGATAGCAAAAGAGCAAGAAGTTCAAGACATGTTGGAAGACATGAAGAAAAATAAGATTATCGAACCATCTGCGAGTCCATGGTGCTCTCCGGTCGTCCTGGTTAAGAAGAAAGATGGCAGTACAAGGTTCTGCGTGGACTATCGGCGACTCAACGATGTGACTAAGAAGGACAGTTATCCACTACCGCGCATTGACGACACCCTGGATACCCTGAGTGGCAAGACATGGTTCTCGACCTTAGATTTGAAGTCTGGGTACTGGCAAGTGGAGATACATCCGAAGGACAAAGAGAAGACGGCATTCTCTACAGGGAAAGGTTTATGGCAGTTTAACGTGATGCCATTTGGATTGTGCAACGCGCCAGCCACTTTCGAGCGACTCATGGAGTGTGTACTGGCAGGATTAGTGGGAGAAGCCTGCCTCGTATATTTGGACGACGTCATCATTATGGGTCGAGACTTCGAGGATCATCTGCTTAACCTGGAGAAAGTCCTGAGGAAGATTCGAGGAGCCAACCTGAAGCTAAATCCGAAGAAATGCACTTTATTTAGAAAGAAAGTGAACTACCTCGGCCACGTGATCACCAGTGAAGGGATACAGACTGATCCAGCTAAAATAGAAGCCGTGCAGAATTGGCCAACTCCTAAAGATAAAACAGAAGTACGTGCATTCTTGGGTCTATGCTCATACTACAGGCGCTTCGTTAAAGGATTCTCCGAGATAGCCAAGCCGTTACACCGCCTGACTGAAGATAAGCGAGCATTCTGCTGGGACGAGGCCTGCGAGGATTCCTTCCAAAGATTGAGAAAATGCCTATGTGAGACACCAATCTTGGGATACCCACAAGCGAATGGGCAGTTTATCGTCGATACGGATGCAAGCAACACAGCGATTGGTGGAGTACTGTCTCAAAAGCAAGGGGACAAGGAAGTTGTGATTGCCTACTTCAGCAAGTCGCTATCGAAGCCTGAAAGGAACTACTGTGTGACGAGAAGAGAGCTCTTGGCTGTGGTTAAGACTCTTCATCACTTCAGCAAATACATCATCGGCAGGAAGTTCACGCTTCGTACCGACCACGCCGCTTTAAAATGGCTGCTTCAGTTTAAAAATCCCGAAGGTCAAGTTGCAAGATGGATCGAACAGCTTCAAGAATATGACTTCATCACTGAACATCGCAGCGGGAAGACTCATGGAAATGCTGATGCCCTCTCAAGGAGACCATGTCCAGAGGAATGCAAGCACTGCGTCAAGCAAGAGTCTAAGGAAGAAATTGTGCAACTTACTAGGACTAGCCCTCCGAGATCCTGGGAAGACGAGTCAATGAGAGAAGCCCAAGAAGACGACGAAGATATACGACTTATAGTCGCATGGAAGCAACGTGGCGAGGAAAAGCCAAAATGGTATGAAGTTGCGCCTACGAGTACCATCACCAAAGCATATTGGGCACAGTGGGACAGTTTTGTCCTGCAGAACGGGATACTTTACCGAAAATGGGAAAAACCCAACGGTAGAGAGTTTCATCTGCAGCTGGTCGTGCCAAAAGAACGGATAAAGGATGTTCTTCGTGAAGTACACGATGGCATATCAGGTGGTCACCTGGGTGTCAAAAGAACTTTGACGAAGTTACGGGAAAGATTTTACTGGCTAAACTGTCGAGCGGATGTGCAGGATTGGTGCCGAAAATGTACCACTTGTGCTGCAGTAAAAGGTCCATCAACCAGGAGCCGAGGACACCTTCAACTTTACAACGTTGGTGCACCATGGGAGCGAATAGCAGTAGACGTTGCCGGACCATTCCCCGTGACGGAGTCGGGAAACAAATACTTTATGGTGGTTATGGATTACTTTACCAAATGGCCAGAAGTATTTGCTATACCCAACCAAGAAGCTACGACCGTGGCCTCCAAATTAGTGGAAGAAGTCATATGCCGATATGGTGTACCACTAGAAATCTTTTTGGGCGGTAGGTGCCAAAATAGAAACACTTAAAAAAATTGCTCTGTTATATTTTTTAAATTAAAAATAGTTATATTTAAAATTAATTCACCAAACTTTATATTAATGTTTTATATGTGATACTAACCTGCTGGCAGTGTTATCCTTGAGAAATTCTCCAAACTGCATTTATTATGGACACCACTATGAAGGAAACAATGTCCACAATGGCATCCAGTATTAAAGCCACCATGCAGGACTTCCGTGAGGAGCTACACAAGGCCCAATCTGATCAGGCGTCCCTTACAATCACATCTTTGGCTGCAAGATTTGAAACATTCCAGAAATTCGTTCTCTCTACCCTCAACACTCTGCAGCGTCAAGTTGACTTGCTATCAGTGGAGAGCGACAGGATGGAAATGCGGAGTAGACGAAACATCCTTCTTGTCCACGGTCACCAGGAAGCGAGGGAAGAGAGAGAGGAGTTAACTAGCTTTCTGCAGCTTGCTAGCGACAAACTCAAGTTGCCCGAGGTCAGTGATCCATCCATCAGCCGCTGCCATCGTCTGGGTCGCAAGGACGGAGGTGATAAGCCCAGACCGCTGCTAGTGGAGTTCTGTAGCGCCCGCGTACGTGACAGTGTCTGGTTTGCCAAGACAGCCCTTAAAGGAAGTGGTGTGACCCTGTCGGAGTTTTTAACGAAGGCTAGGCATACTGTTTTTAAGGCAGCTCGTCTTAAACTAGGCGTCCAAAATTGCTGGTCCAGGGAGGGTGTAATTTTTGCTCTGGGAGCTGATGGGGCTCGTCACCGCTTATCCACGGCGGAGGATGTGGAAAAACTCGCAGCTGAGTACCCTACAACCACGGCTGGAGGCGGCGGTGATGTTATGAAGCCTAAAGCGTCCCAGGAAAACGTTTCAGTTCGCAATCTTCGCCCAAGACACCCGAAAAAGTAGTTTCTCGCGAAAAGCATTTTGTACCTCACTTTGCTACTTCTCAGTGACCTTTTTGTGGGTATTATGCACTTTTGACGTAACATAGTCTCACACAAGACTAAAATTATATACCTATAACTAAAATTTTATAACTAGTTTCTGATTTTTGGTTTTTTGTAAGGTAATTTGGGTAAATTCAATATTATTTTTATGTAAGGTTAGCTGTCATTATCATTACTTTTCTTTTTACTTTTTTACTTTGTTTGCTGTTTCTAGGTAAGCTACAGTATTGAACGCTTACAGCCTAGTTTACGGACAATTTTCTGTAATATGATTTTGGAGCAGATCTTCGCAATGTTATGTCAACGTAGTACATACTATATTTATACTGTGGTTATGTTCAATAATATTTGTAATATTTACTTGTTGTTACACTTCAGGCTGCTGGCAGGCGTAGTCATATTTCTCATTGTTGTTTATTTATTTTTATTTTTTTATAATCTTTTATTGAGATATTAATTTCTGTTTTGATATATTTAATTATTTATAAGTATATATTTAACTTATATTATTTTATATATACATTTATTTTAGATTTTATGTTATCTTATACTTTATCTGCTCAAATTTATGTCTGATGATGACGAAAATAGTGCACTCTTTTACTCCATAGACAGTACTCACAGTAACGACGACGACAGCTTCTTTAGTGCTTCCACACCATTGTCTGATGCAGTTACCGCCTCCTTCTCCTCATATCAGCGTAACTTCAACGTGGTCCATATTAATGCTCAGAGTGTCCCATGCCATTATCCTGACCTGCTTGCCTCTTTTGACGTCCCAAACCTTCATGCTATCCTTATTTCTGAATCCTTCCTTAAACCTGTCCTGCCTTCCTCATTATACTCTATTCCTGGTTTCCATTTGATCCGTAATGATCGCGAGGGTAAGGGTGGCGGCGGTGTCGCCATTTATCTCCGGACCCACATACCTTTCCGCGTTATAGATTGCTCCCCCCCACAGTATTCCGGCTCCGTTGAATATCTGTTCCTTGAGGTTGAGTTGTGTCACGTCAAGGTTTTGCTGGGCGTGGTGTATTCGGCAAATAAGAACATAAACTACTTCCCCACCTTCGAGAATATCCTAGAAAGCCTGTGTCCCATCTATCCTCACTCCATAATTCTCGGTGATTTTAACACTTGCCTTCTGAAAAATGACTCCCGCTCCAAACTCCTCACTTCCATCACTCAGAACGCAAATCTACATATCTTACCATCTGATGCTACACATTATTTTCCTGGTTGTGAACCTTCTCTGATCGACCTCAAAATTGTTTCCTCTCCCAGCCACGTTGATTCCCATGGTCAGCACACAGCTGACGCGTTTTCCTATCACCACCTTGTTTATATTTCTTATCGAGTTCGCCCGCCCAAGCCCCGGCCTAAAACTGTGATGCAGCGTAGCTTCAAGGACATGGATGTCGAACGACTTCGCGAAGATGCTGAAAACCTTAACTGGGATTCCGTCTTTCAGGCTGATACTGTCGATCATAAAATTACAATCTTTAACTCGCTTCTCACCCAACTTTATGATCGACACGCGCCTGTTAAGGCAATTCGACTAAAACACTTACCTGCCCCGTGGCTAACCAAGGAACTTCGTGAGGAAATGGCAAAAAAGGCAGCTGCCAAATCAAGATTCAAGAAAGACCCCTCCACGCGGAACCGAGAGAGGTATAAGATAATTAGGAACCGTTGCAACACCGCTTGCAGAGATGCACAACGGCGTCATATTCATGCATCTGTGGAGAATGGCGATCCTGCAAAGGTGTGGAGATTCTTGGGCTCTCTGGGTATAGGAAAGACTAAGCAAGACGCACCGACTGACGTTGACATAAACTCCCTAAACCATCACTTTACTACCAACGCTGCTTCTTTTGACGGTGCTGCTAAGGCCCGTACGTTATCCTCTTTGAAAAATAGTCCCCCTCGCCCGTTCAGTCCCTTCTCCTTCTCCTCGGTTTCTGAAAATGATGTGAAAAAGCACATTCTAGCAATAACATCTAATGCTGTGGGAACAGATGAAATTAGCAGGAAGATGATTATCCCAATAATCGATTCTGTCCTACCAGTAATAACACACATTTTCAACCACTCCCTGTCCACCAAAGTCTTCCCCGAGGCCTGGAAACAGGCTGCAGTTGTACCACTCCCAAAGACCAGCAAACCCTCTTCCTTCTCTCATTATAGACCCATATCCATATTACCCTTCCTATCTAAAGTATTGGAGCGGCTGGTACATCAGCAATTATCCCTCTTTCTCCAAAGAAACTGCCTGTTGAACGCATTACAATCCGGTTTCCGTCCTGGCCATAGCACGGTAACGGCTCTGGTCAAAGTTACCGACGACATTCGCCTAGGCATGTCGCAGCAAAAAGTTACCCTACTTACACTTCTGGACTTTAGTAATGCGTTCAACACCGTTGATTTCGATGTCCTTTTAACACTCCTCAAAACGTTCAATCTCACCGAACATACCATTGAGTGGTTTCGTAGCTACCTGACGGGGCGCCGGCAACGTATCAAAGTTGAAGAAAATATCTCAGACTGGTGTGACATTTCATCAGGCGTTCCTCAGGGCTGCGTATTATCTCCTCTCCTTTTTTCCATTTTCATAAACTCCATTTCCACTCCCCTAAAATCCTCGTACCATCTATATGCTGATGACCTGCAGCTCTATACTCAAGATTCCCCTCATAATATCCACAATGCCATAACAACCATGAACCACGACCTGGAGGAAATCGCATTCTGGACTACTTCTTACGGCCTAACTGTCAATCCGGTTAAATCCCAGGCAATTATAGTTGGCAATAATCGTCAACTTACCAGAATCGATTTCTCCTCCGTCCCAAACGTGCTCTTCATGGGTACTCCAATCCCCTTTTGCGATGCTGTCAAAAATCTAGGCATATACTTCGACCGTACTTTGTCTTGGTCACGTCAGGTCGGGGAAGTGAGTAGGAAGATATTTGCCTCTATGAGTTCCCTAAGGCGGCTTCGAAATGTGTTGCCAATTCGTACAAAAATAGAGCTCGCACAATCGATACTACTCCCGATTCTCGACTACGCTGACTCATGCTACCTTGACGCTAACGAAGGACTCTTAAATAAATTGGAACTACTTCAAAACATGTGCATCCGCTTTGTATTCGGTCTACGTAAGTATGACCACGTGTCCGAATACCGAGCTAAACTGCGGTGGTTGCCCATCAGACAGCGTCGCAATCTTCACACCCTTTCCCTCCTCTACAACATCCTTCACAATCCCGCCTCCCCTCCTTACCTTAAGGAGCTATTCACGTTCCGTACCTATCCCGACGGTCGCCAGCCTCGCCCGTGTAACCAGAACCTGCTGGACTACCCTTCCCACAAGACCCAATTCTACTCCCAATCCTTCACCGTCCAGGCCGCACGGTTATGGAACTCCCTTCCGCCGTCAATTAGGCAAGCGAAGTCCCTCCCCATCTTCAAAAACCTCCTCCGGCGTCACTATGAGCTACAGAGTGGTTACGCTGATAATTAGTCACTGATACTGTCTCTTTCCTGTGTCTGGTTTCCCGCATTTTCGTGCGTGTCGTCACTTTTGAGCGGATAAAACGTAAGTATACTTTTATATTTATATATTATACATATATATATTAGTGTATTTAGGATGATAAGTATTATTATATGTATTTATGTATGTATGTATGGATATGTATTATTAAATTTATATGTGTATAAGTAGGTATATTTATAGCTATTTACATAATATAATCCGGATATCCTATGTTAAGTAATTCTGTTTTTGCACACCCGCCATTTCTTTGTAAACACTTCTACTATCGCCCAATCGTTGCCTGGAAGAAATCGCTTAGAGCGATAAGGCCGCCATTTGCCTTCTCTCTTTGTTTTTAATTTGTATTGTACCTGTTTTTTTATTTTGTGCAATAAAGTATATTTGATTTGATTTGATTTTGATTTAGAAATCCATTCGGACCAGGGCCGGAACTTCGAGTCGAACGTGTTCCAAGAAGTATGCAAAATACTGGGCATGCACAAGACGAGGACTACCCCGTATCACCCACAGTCCGACGGCATGGTGGAGAGGTTTAACCAAACACTGGAGAGACATTTGGCGAAATTAGTAGACATCCACCAGAGAGACTGGGACAAATACATCCCACTTTTCCTTCTCGCCTATAGAACCTCGGAACATGAGAGCACGAAGGCCACCCCGGCATATGTGAACTTCGGACGTGAGCTAAGATTACCGGTTGATCTTCTAACAGGAGGAACACCAGAGGACCCCATCACCTTACAGGATTATGTGTCTGAATTGCGAGACAAAATGAGGGAGATTTATGCGATGGTACGAGAGAACGGTCTACAATCGAGCGAAAACATGAAGACTAGATATGACCGACGAGCAAATACCAGTGGATTTGAGGAAGGAACACTAGTCTGGCTCCATAACCCAACACGCCGAAAAGGAAAGTCACCCAAACTACAGACGAGATGGGAAGGACCATTCAAGGTAGTTACGCGAATCAATGACGTAACGTATCGGATACAACGGCATCCGAGAGGAGCACTAAAAGTAGTCCACGTCGACCGCTTGGCGCGTTACCATGGCAGTAATGAAGAAGCTCGGGACGAGCATCTCTAAGAGGAGGGCAGTGTCACGAACATGCCATAAAGTTCGAGAGATCGCTACTCAAATTCGATATAAGTACATCTATACATCTATAAAGTATGGGAAATTCCAATTGCATCAACAGAGGGATCACGGTGCAAACGAAGATGGACTTTCTGTCAACGCCGCAAGGCACAAAATCACCTAAGCAAGCCACTTGTTTACTCGAATTCGGAGACCTCGCGCGCCCATTGTTCTGTGACAAGTATTGTCTGAGAACAAAGGAAACGTTCTAGTAATTTCCCGATTACGTGATTACAATGGGATTACTCCAGAAATCAAGCATCGCGTAAACAACCCATTGTTTCGTGGGGGTATATAAACGCCCGAGACGACGGCCAACGCCAGTTCATTTCTGAGCTATCAAAGCGATCTCAATAAGCGATCTACAAGCGATCAGTGGAAGAAACCTGCGACTAAAGCGATACCTACGGACTACGAGTGACCCTGTGATTTGGCTACAACGCGATTGGAGTGATTAGTTGAAGACATCTGCGAACTCAGCGTGACCAACGGACTACGAGCGACTCTGCGATTTGGCTACAGTTGTGATTGGACCTGCGACCTGTTTATCGTCGAATAAATTCTCAAATCAAGTTATTCGGCTTTTCTTACAAATCCCGAACCCCACGTCCGTAACAATATTAAATTTCAAGAACAATAAAAATTCACCGCACAGAGGATTCGTAAGCTGTATACGCAACATAATGATTTTGTGAAGTAAGTCTTCTATCTAGAATCGAAACCACAACTGTACATAAAATCCAAAATTATTTTATTACTAAGAATTTTGCGTAGACTAAGTAGAGTGGACCGGCAATGATAGGACAACGCAGCAGGACGAATCGGTGGAGATCTTTGGGAAAAGCCGTTATCCAAGATATCTACAGGCTGAAATGATGAATTTTATAACAATATTCTTCTACCTCTATAACAACCAACCTCTAAGCTCTAGGATGCTTTTGAACTGTCCCCCCTTCTCTTTAGGTAGGATTTCCCTTGGCACGAACTGGTCCAGGGTATCTGACCCTACTTGGTGGTAACTGATTATGTCCAGCAGCTTCTTTTTCAGGAACGGCTTCAGGATCATCATCAGCTTGTCCATGAATGATGGCGCGTTTAGAAAATGTACGCTCTTCAGTTTTACTAACATCGCTTCCTGTGGGAGATAGATAAGTAAAAAAGATTAAAATCAATTGGCACTGTGATGTGACAAGGTTTTGTTCCTTTCTTGTCTTATTACTTTCAACGTTCTGACTGTCATTATTGTCTAGAATTTGAATGTTCAAATTTAGAAACGCATTTTTTTTCTCGACTGTTTCCTGTTCTGACTTTTCAATGGTGTGGGCTCCCCTCACCATGTCTATGGCAATTACTGTGTAGGATCCTATATGTGTACTTAAAGATTTTTCGACAATTTTCGGCCTCTGGCGTAAGATGATGCAGTTCGGAGATGCCATCGGGGAAAGAGTGAAATGGGGGCCTTCCAATAGTGAATCAAGCAAATCTAGAGTAAAAAATGTATACTTTTGAAATCACTAAGTGTTTAAAAAAAACTTATGGAACTGAGTTCGATCAAATGCCCCAAACTAAGAATCCTTACTTGTAAGTAATAGAGGAACTGCTGTACGGTTTGGATGTCCAGCTTCGGTAGATGGCTCAGCGAGACCAGGTCCAGGTCTATGCAGATCACCAGGCCGGGCCACGTGCCGTCCTGCAGGTGCCACAGGTCCAGAACCATCAGGACTAGTCTGGAATAACACAGGAAATAACAATTTATCTGTATCACATATTTGCGGTTAAAGTTGAAAGTTGAAGTCTTTATGCTGAAATTTTTAAAGAGTATCTGAAAGTTATAGGAAACGGTTCTACGACTGATGAATTTTGTGAGATGGCAATAGCTTAGTAAAATTACATGTTACTTATATACGTCTCCACCGACGGGCTCATAAATTAGCTATAATTCATGGAGTATTGATTGATAACCTTTTTGTCTGCAGTAGACTAGATAATATCTATATGAATTACCTCAAAGCGTCAGATAAGATAAATTTCTTGTGGTCTCCGTCAAGAAGTTTCACGTAAAAAACCGCGTAGCCTTCTTTAGTGCGCTTATCCAATGCTAATGGCAGCCTGAAACAATAATTAAATGTAAATACATTGATTCCTATAACACAGATAAGATTAAAGAGTTACCTTATAGGCTCGTTATTCTGAGTTATAAGCAGAATCTTCGACTCAGCTAAAGACCGTTTGTTCCGCTCTCGGAAAGCCTTTCCCCTTGTCCGGAACTTCCAAGGTCCCTTCGGAAGTTATTTAACAGGCTTAACACCCAAGTCGGCCGGAGCAAACAAAATCTGACCTGTCGCCGCAAACCTTGGCCCACGGTACCTGTTGTGGTGTCCTGCATGCCCTGAGTGTTGTACCGAAGGAGCTCGTGGAGGTCTTAGAAAGCGGCGGTCAGGGTGCTAAGGTATTGGCCAACAAGCAATTGAAAACTAGCCATCGACACGACAGAAGAAGAAGACTGGGCAAAGATTTTCTACCAGGATAAAATAACTTTTTTCTACGAACTTTTTTATAAACTGCTAAAGACCTGCCTGGTTTTTTAATTGCCTGAGTCTTAAGGCCATTTATTTACCCTAATATATTTTATGGTATGGGTGGGTGTCAACGACGGCCATCTGATACTAGACATAGCCCTGATTACTAATAGCCGATTGCATGATTTGAATGCCAGAATAAAAAATAACACGATGCGGCGTTTTCCGCAGAAGACACTGCTTATTGGTGGCCGTCAACCGTATCATGATGATGACGGTAGCAGTCAGATGCGCGAGATATACATATTACGTGCATACATGCGTGCGTTCATTATAAGTGTCAGTTTAGATGTATATAGTGCAGTATGGAAGTGAACACACGTCACGAGAAGCGTATTGCTTGCTATTGCAATAATTTACTATTTAAGTCATCACATTGACATAATCATCACTATTTATCTAATCTAGCTTTTACCACGCTCTATAATTTTACGTTTTGATAATTTATACGTTTATCACTCAACTAACAAACGACTCTTCCGATCTCCTTGGGCACTTGCTTTACCTTCGCATTAGTGAATCACCTGATCCTTACCTGATTGAAACATAAGATGTTTTTTATCTCGGTAAACTGATTACCATGCGGGCGAAACCGCGAACTACAGCTTCTACATACGCTCTTTTCCGTAACGGCTACGGCTTGTAATTACTAATACGGCTCTGTAGCCTAGTTGGTAGTACGTCTGCCTTCAAAACAAAGATAGCGGGGTTTAATCCGGCACAGGGCAAATATTCGTGTGATAAGCACTTGTGTTTGCCTTGTGTATGGATGTTGAATATTTATATATGTATGCATATTAGTTTACTAGCACCTATAGTGCAGGCGCTGCCTAGTTTGGGGTTAGATCGCCGTGTATGAGATGTCCCCACATATTTATTATCATACTAATATTATAAAGAGAAAAGATTTGTATTTGTGTGTGTGTGGGTATGTTTGTAGAGATTAAACTCCAAAACTACTGTGCCGATTTCAAAAGTTCCCTCACCATTAGAAAGCTACATTCACCCTGAGTTACCTTTTACCGCGGGAAAATGCCTCATTCCTACGGGAAAAACTGTTAATGCGGGCGGAGCCGCGACAGAAACCTAGTTTATAAATAATGTGCTCAGCGCTCACGATTGGCAAGCTACTGCGCAAGACTGGGACAAGTAAGGTGTTCTCGTTTCGGAGGCCAAGATTCAATCTGGATCGCTGAGCCAGCGGAGTAAGTAAGTAATGATAATCCCCCACTTACACGACCTGCAGAGTCTTCAGAATGGAGGCATCTACAGCCCTGTCCTTGAAGAAGTTGTGGAAGAGGGTCCGGAGCGTGAAGTTGAGGTCCAAGACCTGCTTGGCCACCTCTGCGGAGTTCTCGCAGCAATGGTACGTCAGGATCAGCTCTAACTCTGGAATAAATCAATTAGAACATTTTAGACTATCTCACAACGCTTCTTCTTCACAGCTTGTTCTGTTGCGTGTGGCCAATACCAATACCTCATCAAGATCTGTTAAGCGGTAGGTCATAATATGTTCAAGTTTATACCTAGATGTCCCACTGAACAACAAAGTTGAGCAATAAGTAGTTGAGCTTTAGATAATAAAATATTTGGTAATATATAGCTATGTCGCGGTGGGTCCAAAAGGGGTGTTATATGGGAATGTAAATTTTTTTGGTTTCCTGGAAAAGTTTCTTTGGGAAAGTTGCTCAAAATAATTGACTGCTGAGCATTTCCTCGAAACATACATCCTGTATAATACAGGGTGTAATTACTTGATTTGTTCATGTTCATTTCTGACAACGTACCTATCTACCTGCTCTCAAAATTAAGGTCAAAATAACTTAGAAGGAACGTAATTTAAGTATAAGTGGGGAGTTTTTGTATGAAGTTGCAGTTACCTGAAGTAAAAGGTCATTGACTCATTTAACCTCGTTTTATTCAAATAGACCTCTAATTATTATGATGACTAAGTTTATTGTTCAAACTAATTAGTTAAGTAATTACATTACAGAAAAAATAAAAACAGAACAACAACTGTGTTTTTGTGTAACAGAGGACTCGATAAAATAAATATAACTTTATCACATGCTCGCGGTGTTTTTTTACTTTTCCGTGCAGTTTCCCGAAGAAAAAACTATAAAAACTATATAAGATATTTGGTTACACCATGCGAAATTTCATTCAAATGCCACCAACCGTTTCGGAGATTAGCCCGTACAAACAGACAAACTTAGAAACAAAAAAAAAACTGGATATGTTTTATATCACTTCTTACATCCCCGTGACTCGGTTTTTACTATTTTTTCTGTGAAGAAATTGTTGACCTCTACAGTTTTATTATACCTATAGACAATCCTTCTCCTTGATTATGTCCAGGATGGTGATTTTCTCGTCAAACCATTTTATAAATTACCTATATTAACTAGTAGACCTTTGGATCGCGAGACATTAGCCTAGACCAGGAATAATTATCACTAGTACCATTCGATATGCATTGCTTGCCTGATATAATAAACTGAAAGAGTTAACATTATCTTTTCAGCTGAAAGACGTCCACTGCTGGACAAAGGGGAGGCCCCAAGGATCTCCACAACGATCGGTCCCGCGCTGCCCGCATCCAGCGGCTTCCCGCAACCCTCACCAGATCGTCGGTCCACCTTGTAGGCCTGCCCATGTTACGTATTACTAAGCGTAGTTACCATTCAATAATCTTTCGGTTCCAGTCGGTTTTTAATATAAAGAGAGCGTTACAATTGAATAATCCATCATCAGATTCTGTCAAAATAAAATATAATATATATGTGAGGATATCATATACCCAGTCCTAAACTAGGCAAAGCCTGTACTACAATATAAATATACCTATAACATTCAGATTCCAGTCCTGCTCATCACACGAATATATTTGCCCTGGGCGGGATTCGAACCCACGAACCTGTGCTTCGAAGGCAGACGTAGGTACTACCAACTAAGCAACGGGGCCGTCAAATCGCTACGCAATGTACAATAAATAGTTTAGTGAAGCAGTCTTCAGTTGATAATTGTATAATACTTGCCTCGGTTTCCTGCTATCCGAGTCAATTATATGCTCCACAACAACTGTTTACGACAAAGTATTAGTAAGTACCTACTTATTTTATGACTGGCTACTGTTAAATGTATAAAATGGATTCTTGTTTTCTAGTTTTATTACGCTTAATATGGCTTAATTGATACTTTTTTCATTTTAGAGCATTTATTTTAGTTTGTTTGTTTGGATTCGAGCGCGACAGGCTGCTACGAAGCACAAAGATCGGTGTATCCATGGTGTATTTATTATGTTAGATGCGTACCGAAACTTAACACAAACCCTTTGCTGAAAGTGTTTTCAATTTGGGTTCCCTGTATGTAAGCTTACTAAAACTCTAATCTATAGGTAGGTAGGTTACGTTACGTATACCTACTTATGTAATCAATACTAATATTATAAATGGAAAGATTTGATTGTTTGTTTGTTTGTTTGCATTGAATAGTCTCCAAAGCTAATGAACCGATTTTTTTTTTACTGTTGGAAGCCTACGCTAATCCCAGGTAACATACCTAGGCTACAAAAAAATTGAATCCTTACTAAAACTCCAATAATGTAACCCAAGGTGTAAAAAAATACCTAAAAAATATTCCTAATAATTGAATAAGCTCCAAAACTACTGAACCGATTTTGATGAAACCTCTTTTACAGTGGGAAAATTCCTGATTCCCACGGAAAAACTGTTAACGCGCGAAAGCTAGTAATTTTTTTTCATCACCTGTGATCAGCTCATCGGGTAAATGCGGCTGCGTGTCCAGCCAATCACGGAGCTTCC
Organism: Teleiodes luculella; assembly: GCA_948473455.1. Classification (NCBI taxonomy): domain Eukaryota; kingdom Metazoa; phylum Arthropoda; class Insecta; order Lepidoptera; family Gelechiidae; genus Teleiodes; species Teleiodes luculella. Next base: position 677,806 of record OX419600.1, read on the forward strand.
TGATGTCTTCCCTCGTGATGCCATTGGGCTTGCTATACTCTTCTTCTAGCGCTATCTCGTTCACCTTCACTGGAGCTGACATTCTTGCTAGAAATTACAAAATAAGGAATTTATTACTAAATTTTCCAAAGCCAGGGTAAGCTAGGGGTCGGAACAATGCATGTTCTTAAATATCTGGGGCCCAAAGTTTTGCCTGTTGCGATCTAATTGAAATATAAATTGAACCTTTAAATATCTCCAAGTCCAAATAATTAATATTATAAAATTAAAAGTGTAATTAATCTGTTATGTAGGTATTTGTTTGCGCCGGGGAATTCACTCTTTAATACTTGTTTATAACAAAAGTAATAGTCTTTTAAAATTTAAAAACGATACGGACGTAGCCCCAGTCGTCAAACTAGTTAAATGTACCCCAATTTAAATAATAATGAACGTACTTAAAAAATATTTTTAATAATTATGGCTATTTTGTAATATATTGTAACAAAAAACTACAACCTTGGAATGAAAATCTAATACATAGCTTGATATAGTTTAATATCCGGATGTTTGTGTATTGAATATTTTAATAGTGTATTGTATTATGTTATGATTTTAACCAAAATTATACATATACAAAATATTTAGCCTTGAATACTTTAAATAGACCTCATCATCAGCCCCTTGAACTGGGATGAGTGCAAAACTGCTTACAATAACATTAAATTGAAAATTTTAAAAACCTTTCTTTCAACGACTAGAAAAGATCTGATAATCTTCAAATGGCTGAAGATATTTTCTTGGATCATAGCTAAGAACACTTTCGATTGTGAACCCTGCAATAAAAAAAAAATAGATCAAAATTGGCGCATCCGTTTAGGAGCTACGATGCCACAGACAGACAGACACACACGTCAAACCACCCCTCTTTTTTGTCGGGGGTTAAAAAGTAGCTTGCAAAACTACTTGCACACTTTTTATATTGGAATAAATTTCTAATCATGTTACTGACGTATAGTTTACCGATTTTGAAGAAAGTTGTTTTAATTTTAAATCTATAGTTTATATAAAAATACATTTTACAAGTTTAGTATTTAGTTTTGCATGCCAGTGTATACTTATACCGTATAAAAATCGTATAAGTTATACGATTTTATTTATTCATTTTCAAATTATTATGAAATGTTCACCATAGCTTTGAGGGCTCTGTATTATTTCTTCCTTGTTTTTATATTTTAGGTTTGATAATTAGTGTATTAGCTAGCAGAAGACACATTATATTATTTAATTTGCTGATCAGTTAATTTTGTATCGAGGAATATATATTCTACATTTCACAAATATCGATACTATTTATGCAATAAAGATTTAACCTTAGAGCACGCGCAACGCTCAGCTGCCTTTATGTCAAGCGTAAGCAAAATTGGCAGATTTTGTATGGGCAGTGAAATCAATAACATTTTTCTTTTTTGATTTGTTCCTCGAGACATGTTTGCAACTTATCACTGCACATTTCAAAATGTTCTGCTATTAAATTTCTTATTTTCACCGGGAAAAATAATCAGCTCCGATAACCATTTGATACTAAACGAACGCGCAATGCTGCAATGCAACGCCTGTGGAGTTTCTTCGGCGAGCTCTTCTCCACAGAAGACAGCCAAATTTTTGAACTCGCCAGAAAAGATAATTTAAATGACATAACTAAGAGATGTAATAATGTCCAAAAGTTAATAAATAAATTCTTTGAACTCTTTGAACTCTTTGCGCTGAAGATATTCGGACTGTTCATATCCGTGCTTACGGTTCATACTCGATTAAGCGTACTCTATCCCTCCCAGATTTTTTTCTATTTATACTCTAAGGATTTAACCAAGGTAAAGAAATAAAGTACAAGTAAGAAAAATAAGTACAAAAATAAGTAGTGATTTTGAAGTAATAGCCAGCACATGCGGTTGGACATTCGCACTACAAAATTCACTTCTACTACTGCTACGGAATACTAGCGCTCTCAAGGTCAACATGTCCAGCCGCATGTGCTAGCTACTGTACTTTAGTTACCTACCGTTTAAATGCCACCAACAGTCCACTACTGAACTAGGCCTCTGTTTTGTTAGCAGGGTGTTACCAAAGTCCCCACGCTGGGCAGGCGGGTTGGGAATCCCAGTTGGTATTGTCTATCAGAGGTTCAGGTGGTTTTTAATAAGCTAATAATGTAGGGGGCTTCTAAATATATATTTTTTTTTCTAAGTGCAAAAGAAAAGATAAAACTTGTTTTAATTTACTTTAATAATAAATGAAAAAACAATCCTTGACTTTTGAAGAGCTTTTCCTAGGAAGCTAAGGTCCTCGGAACTTTTTAAAATACAAATATTTTGCAGTAAAGTTTACTTTATATATAGTAAAAATGACAAAAAATCAATCACCTTATACAAAAAGTCTTCTTGCAAACCACCGCACAAACCACCGTCCACTTCACTCCGCAGGTCGCTGATTTCTGAATCAATTAAGACAAGACAGGACGCATGCAACTAAAGTATAAATATACAGACGACATTCTATAGCCTAAATGTATTACTCAATACATTGAAGTCTAACATTGAGGAACACTTTGTTTTCTTATCTCGAGCTGCAATGTATAAGTTGAACTATTATTAAATTAAGAGCCATTAGCAACAATGGCATTAGCAACATGAAACATAAGTTGATTTTTAAAGGCGAAAAACTTATTTTATTAGTTGTGTTTTCGCTACAATCTGCAATGGATATAAAAATTATCATAAAATGATGATGAGGAGGATAAGAGCGTGCGCCTTAAAATGTTAATAAAATATTAACATACTGGAATAAACATAGCCATGATACGCTTTGATGCACAATGAATAATTAGTTAAAAAACACATTATTTACTATAAAGGTTGTGCTTATCAAATTATTTAATTCAGACTCTGGCCCACAATGTGAACAACTATCCACTCCATTCATTCCCCGGTGGCATTTTCAAATTGCATTGTCTCACCCGGCGGCCGAACATTGGCTGAAAAATCTGAAAGTTCCCAAACCTATAGGATCCAACTTAAACGCCGTACGACATTATGACATGTTTACATTTTAGAACGAGAATTACTAGTACAAATCGGGGATTATCAAAATGCTTAATATTAAATTTGTGATAAAATACGATTTTACCTTGAGGAAAATAATCTATTTATTACAGCACGCGTTGATGTCTTTTATATGTCATTTAAGAAATACTAGAAATGTACAGAAGCCATCTCATGCGGCTGGACAGAAAGCGCCGATATTTATTGCGCAACAGTAAGGGAAAATTTTGTATAGCAAATGTGCAGCAGCATATGCTGGCTACTGTACATCAAAATGTGGAGAGATTGCTCTTAATAACTTGACTCCCCACATAAGTCTTAGAATATTTTTTTTATAGTCACACCTGAAATAAAAATGCGATAATTGAAAATACTTTAAAGCGCATCAGTAATAGCTTAAATAACAGTTTACAACAATAAACGTATAAGAATGGGCACTGGGCAGCTTTACAGCTAAACCAGCCACAAGTGGCACAATAATAAATGGTAATGAAATAAATCTGTTTTAGGGACTTGAACTAGGATTTATTTAGGAGAGAATTTTGTTTGGACTGTAAGAAGATTATGTTGTTGTTAACTATAAATGATATGAAAACGCAATCAGTTCCTGTCTGTAAGATTGTATAAAAGTACAGCGAGTAAAAATATCAAACGACAACATAATGGCAGGCGCTTCATAACCTAGCTAGTTTGATTGTATTGTATTCGTTCATATTTCTTCATCAGCCTCAGCCTGTATATTATGTCATAAACCTTCTCTTTTGATATAGTGGTGAAAGGGTTAAATCCCCCGCGCAGTAGAGGGGGGAGGGTTAGTGCCTGTGATATACTTTTGTGGTAGGGATGCGTTGGTTGCGGCAGGTCAGTAACCACCGACGACTGTCAGAAGTCCTGAAGACCTCAAACTTGCCATGATCAAAAAACTAGTTAATGACTTTAAGTGCCCTCCAAAGCACAGAAACGCTCGGTTGCCAGGCAATATAGCGGTCACTGATGTAATTTATGACTGCCCACACTGAAGGTTGCTGGACTTTCATCGTATCATCATAATTTCAGCCGAAAGACTACCACTGCTGGATTAAGGCCCACAAATCTCCACATAAATTGGTCTTGCTTGGCCCGTATCCAGCTTCCCGCGATCCTCACCAGATCGTCGGTCCACCTTGTAGGGGCCTGCTCAGCTCACGCTACACCTTAAGTTCCACGATCAATTTAAATTTGCCAGAATACGCGATAAATAGCTCCAATAAAAGATCCGACTTAGTTGAATGACTGATTAAATTGCCTTATGTAAATGCAGCCTATTAGGTTCAACGATTAAATCCATTCATTCACTCATTCAGTGTGACCTCTCATTCAGTGCCCCTCTCCCTCGTTCACTCGCTCAGCACTCAGTGAGTGCTAACACCTCGCGAGAACCGTGTGTCGTTGCTTGCATTTTAAAAAGTGAGTTTTTATTTTATCTGTACGGTGATGGTTTTAAATTTAGAACTGACGCTATTTTGGTATTTCGTGTACCTAAGGATGTTTGTTAGTATGCCAACTCTACATTAATACTCGTATTTTGTTCTTTTGTTGCGACGTTTTGTGGTTTTTATGAAATAGTTTAGAAACTTCTATCAAAAATACGTACTGTTGTGTTTAAGATTATTTGGTTTCTTGCTGTGTTTGCCTGTAATTGGGTGTACCCTGTATATGTTATCGTTTTTTTGACAATGTAATTAGATAAGTTTAAGGTGTATTACCTGTTGGGGAACCTATATAAATAAATAAATAAATAAATAAATAAATAATATGGCAGTGTCACTAACTTACTTACTTAATATATTTTGAAAACGGGAACTTTAAAATAAAACAAAGTCCAACCTATACGGAGGTGGAAAGGATGTATTATATAGCATGCGCGAGAGTGTAATATTTTATTTTATTACTTTCTGATTTTATGATAAATAGACAAAGTTAATAATATTCAATCGTATTTAAGTACAAATTAGAAAAAAACAAGTATTTTTGTGTCTCATTTTTGTGTTTAGATTTTCTTGTTTCTTGTTATACATAATATATTCAAGAATGTCATTATACAATTTATTTTGTAGTCACTTAGTCACCAACTGGTGGCACAAGGGTCATTAAATAATTATATGGATCTAACTGATTAATTATCTGAAATTACTTAATAAATATAAGCGGTTTTTTTTATTAAACGCAGTTATTTGCCAGATTCGCGCTCAAAACCGAAAAAATCTAGCGAACTTTAGGTATTTTCAAAAATAAGATACACTGCTTGCGTTTATGTCTTTTATACTAGGTTGTTGGTTAGATTGAAATTTGGTTCCTATCCGCTTCCCCGTGGCTTACTAGCAACATGTAGGCTTTGCTCTTGCACTGGACAGCTACATAGGTTATGGTAGTATTATAAAAATATAAGTTTGTTGCGTAAATAAATAAATAAAATAAATAATGGGACATCTCACACACGGCCGTCTGACCCCAAACTAGGTAGATCAGCTGATATACATACATATATATATAAGTAGCAGCCTTTTATGTATAAAAATATAAGTTTAGCAGCCTTTTGCGTTGCTTTTCCATCGTATATTCACCTTCTCAATTTCTGGTCAGTATAGTATTTTTAAATAACACAATCATTGTACGTAATTTTCTTAATAGAGATTAAAAACAGAGACAAAATATTTTTATCATTATTTGGTATAAATCTAAAAGTCCAAGGTCATATTCGATGAGTACCTCAAGGCTTCGGAGGCGTCTTGTAGGCGCCTGTCCACAGATTTTGTGGTCTGGGCTGACCTTTACTGTGCAGAAATGTGGTCTTCAATTACGGCAGACTGTCTCTGCTTTGTACCCGAATCGTGCAAAATATTCTTGTAATTCTTTATCGAGGCTATTTCTCTACCTATACCACAGTATACCGAATAATAGTACTATATTCAACACAAAAAAACATGGTGATCTTACACACGGCATTTATACTTAAACTAGGAAGTTTTTATAGAAATACATCCATAAACAGATAAAAATTAAGGTTTCTCTCCTACTTATTCTATCTCCACAGGCTGCAAAACTGAAACTTCCTGAATAAAAAAATGCAAATAATTCTGAAAAAAAAACAGAGGCTTCTACTACTACGTAGATGGTTTTCTGTTTTCTGTTTTTAAGTCTGTTTTTATATGCCATAATTTTTTATATTTACTTATACAAATTAATTTTAATTTTAATTAATTTACAAATGGTTTCTATCGTTTTTATCAAATTTTGCCAGAATCGCGGTGCATGTGAGCAAATTTGTAGACAAGTTTGAGTGCATACTACACGCCCCAATAACTCGGAGGTCGATTCGTCCGCGTACGTGTCTCAATTATGTTTCTATTAAATTACTAGTGTTGAAAAGGTTCATAATTTATACTTGCGCATCCATATTCATACAAATACAGGGTTACTTTTTAATCAGTGCACAAATTTTGTGTACACAGTCAGTATCGTTACTAGATCACATGAGACGAAAAAAAAATTTTTTTTTTTTATTTTTACAAATTATGATACTACTTTTAACCTGTTTAGGGAACGAATTTCAAAAAACGACAGAATACGTGTCCAATTAATTAAGCCAATGAGTGTTTATACGAAGTATCAAGAAAATTGGCACGTATTAAATTTCTTCCCATACAAAATTTGATACAAATTTTATGCATAAAATGGCGATATTTCGATTTTTTTGTATGAAACGTGATAAAATAAAAATATACGGGTATTTTTATTTTCTTAAATCTATGCCTACCGAAAATTTGTGCACTGATTAAAAAATAACCCTGTATAAATTAACGTTCCTTTGTCTTTTTTTCTTTCTAATGAATACCATAAAACAAAAAAACCATACATGTCGAATTGATAACCTCCTTTTTTTTTGAAGACGGGTATATACAAATGACGACGGCCTCGTAGCCTAGTTGGTAGTACGACGTCTGCCTACGAAGCATAAGGCCGCGGGTTCGAATCCCGCCCAGGGCAAACATTCGTGTGATGAGCACTTGAGTTTTCCTTGTGTCTGGACGTTGTATATTTATATATGTATGAATATCAGCTGTCTGACGCCCATAGTACAGGCTCTGCCTAATTTGGGGTCAGATGGCCGTGTGTGAGATGTCCCCACATATTTCTTTATTATTTATGAATATGGTTTTCAGTATGAAAAGGGGAAAGGGCCGAAAGAGGCAAAGGCTAAAAACAGAACCCGTCTCGCTGTTTGATAGACGCGAGTGAACCAATTTCCTCACATCCAATGTATTTTAAAGCTAATTTCCTGCGAAACATTTTTATGTGGTTAGCCAAGCCAAGCGCTAAGACTTAGCCGCTCTAATTCTGTGTTGTATGGCGCCTTATACCACCTTAAACGCTGATAACATTGGTTACAATTAGGTTCTTCAAGGTCACACCTTATTAACGCAGATCAGCAGTAACCGGTCTTACCACATATTTCTCTTAAAGTCTGGAAAGACACTTTTTAACGAATCATTATTATTTAACTTGTCCTTTTAAACGTATTGTGATAGCGTGTGACCACTGACACAGGTTCTAATCTAATGGGTAGCCTGGAAGAGTTTGCTATATTAACAATATAGCCGCCTTTTGAAACCTTTTTTTTGTTTCTTTTTGGATTTATTGGCCTCAATAAAGAAGAAATTGTATTGTATTATTTAGTTTAAGGGTCTGGGTTGTCACTTGAACATCAAATTCTCTTTGTCATTTTAGTAAGCTGTAAATACCAGCCCTTGTAGAAATTCTACCGGGTTTAGCTAAATATATGATCAATCAATCGATTGATGCATAGATTTTGGTAGGTATAAAAAGTGATTTCTAAGTTTAAATGATATTTTTCACAAATTAGTGATAAATAATTTGAGGTTTGTTTATTTTTCATACATAAATTCATACATTTATTTTTATACAAAAACACATAAACCCTATTATTCACTTTTAAGTAGTAATTTTAAATGACATCCACAAAACGTATGTCTATTACATCACTTTATTTGGCATAATAGAATAATTATCATTTTATAATCTAGCCATACAATTTTAACTCTACCCAAATTCATATAAAGTTGATTAGAATCTGACCTTTCTCACCCGAGCCTTGATGTAGAAGGCAGATGGTCTTATGAATCATTAGGTAACTTCTCATACAATGTTCATGGGCGTATTATAATATGATAATGCGATATCTCATAATAGCTGTGATATGTGGGCGAGCCCACTTTCTATGCCTACATAAAGGTGCTATTATAAAATTGTGGACTGTGTTGTATTGCTTTCTGATATTTTATTTTTACCGGGCCATATTTGACTTTGAGGAGCTCGAGCCTCCAACATGGTGTTCGATAAACTTTGTGAGCATAACATATAAATAAAAATCGAACCAGGGACTTACGAAACTAAGTAGGGAACTCCTCCACTCTGCCTTTAGTTGAATACACTGTAAGCTCAGAAGTCGCAAGTGTATACAGATTACTTCGCAATGATTTTTGATATTTTTAGTCAATAAAAGGAACATTCCACGAAGGTGTCGCTTACATGACGCTGTTTCATTTGCAGGGATAATTGATCCGTTTTGTAGTTGCTGCTATTAAGGGGGGATTTGTGGAATAAGCCTATGTAGGGCTCCGAATGATGATAGAATGACGAATTTTATACAATTATGTGTCACGTAAGTGACAAAAGATGATTTTTCAGTGCAATGCCCCAAAGCCACATTTTTAAATAAAATAAAATGAAATTTGAACGCAATTTCTAACCCTATGTTGTGTTTTCAATTCAACATCAGATAAATTGCAAACCCCAGTAGCTATGTATGCTTTTAACAGCGCGTAAATGATATTGCGTACAAATGCGAAAGTAACAATATCATAGTCAATGTTAAACAAATTGTGATTGACCGTGACCGGCAAGAGGCGACCTTCAGCAACTTACGAATTAAGATATTATATTTTAAAAATTATAACTTTTTATTTCTAATTTCCCGGTAATGTGTTTGTATCTCACTTGCGACTGTAAATCACAACTGCAAGAGCAAATAGACTGGTAGTTTACATAAATCCGGTGAAGCTTGACTTATCGAATTTGAAAGATAACTGTAGTTCACACCCTTACACGCGTTGTTAAATATCTTTACACCATTTTTCAGATTGGTAGGTATTGACTCGAGCCCTTTATACAACTGATTAACTTTCCCTAAGGAACATAGAGTGAAATCTCAAAATTAAAATTCAACTTGTGGCTAGTCATGTGACTGAAGGTTATATGAAAATTAGAATTTTAAATTTGAGATTCCAATCGATGTTCTTAAGGAATGTTGTCCAGTTTCAAGAAGACTAAAACTATGTTGCGGATAAACAACGATTTCACGTTTTATATAAAGGCAAAATGACCCTAACCACTAGGCTTCGACTTCAAAAATGTTGAAATAGCACTTCCTTCAGAGGTTTCAAAATAGCTCTGACTGTCCATCATTATCAGAGAGAGATAAAGATATGATCAGTGGTCGGCGCGGGCGCGTCAAATTGACGGCTCCATCAGGATGATTTTATCGCGGCGTTGCTTCACTGCGTCTGCGTTCGCGCAGGTTAGGCAACGATACAGTTTTCTACCTAAGCTCATGAATTGTTTCTACTGTGTTTGAACAAATGGATTTGGCTTATACTCTTACCTACTACGTTTTCGTGTCAACATTTTGTACGCGTAATACAATTTCCTATTAATTCCTAATGATACCATTTATTATCCGACCGCTAGCGTTATAGCGTTATTTATTGACATTTCTCGTGGTACCTAACAATAATCTACTGCAAACATATTTAATTTTCGTAAAAAAATTAAAAATATACACGGACTATCTAGTATAAATTGTATAGAATGTTAAAATAAACGATATCCTACTTAGTGTGTGTTAACAACAATGCGATATGTGGCGATGATATGTATAAGGTGTATAAGCACGTATAAGTGACAGATGTAATGGGAGTATTATTCTGCCTTCAAACTACCATGCAGTTTGGCAGATTATAAAGTTTGTAACTTGGTCTGTTATTGAAATAAACTTTTTATTTATTTATTTGTTTAAGTATAATATAATACGTTTCGACCCATACCTACAGATTCCCAATTAAACAGATTTTCAGTACATAGATATTTTCAGTTGTTTCTAGATTGAACTGTCTTGCGTCATGTACGGGGCTTGTAGTTTTTATACAAGTATGATGCTTATGGAGCGATTACCAACCGAGCCGGCGGCGCGTGTCGTGAATTCCGACACGTTATCGCGATTAGTTCTGCCAACCCCCTCACGCCCCGAGCGTGAAGATAGTGACAGGTGCAGGAAACAGGTTGGTATAAATCAGGAAATACTTCTTTGCTTTTTTTTCCTTTTTTTTTATTCATGGATCGATAAAATAGATATTTTTCATAAATTCCTCATTCTTTGCTAGTATTTATCCAGATGATTTTTCGGTTTATTCTTTTCTTGAAAATTTGCATCTACGCTGAGTAGGGTGATGTACTCTACCTTACAGACCCCCCCACACTGGCGTCTTTCGAGCGTCTTTCCAGCGTCGGCGTCGCGCCAGCGCGAACTACTGTAAACGATCACAGGCAGGAAAGCGAGTGAAACAAAAGAAAGTTGTGTTCCCAAAAAAATGTTGCGTTCCATAAAAATGCAGCGCTGGCGTCACGACAACGCCGGGCGCGACCACGACGACACGCTGAGAAGATGCTTGAAAGACGCGAGTGGGGGGGGTCTGTTAAGTTAGGGGTTGAAATGTGGAAAGGTCTTCGCCTGTCGTGCTAGCCAGTTTATGAAGTGAATGCACATGCGACTTAATTTTGAGAAATTGCTCAAAACCACTGACTGAGCATATCCTTAGTATTTGCTAAGCCGACACTTAAGTACATCTTGTATATTATTTAAGTTTTGATTTAGTTTTTGCCAAGTCCTATATCTACGGGTAGAAAGCAGGTCTCAAGTTACAACTGGCCGGTTGATACAATATTACCAAGACATGTTGCAACTTGGGGCAACAGGTATAAATAAATACTAGTTCTAGGTTTAGATAAAGTATGCTAATTTACGAGAACACTTAGATATCTTAGTCATAGTACGGTCGGCTGTAAGAGGTCACTATACATACAGTTTTGGAAAATAATTTTGCATCAAAAAGTGCTTCTTTAATATTCTGGGCGAACGAAGCTTATTCTATTTCATGTTATAATAATATGCAGTGAAATGTTCAATAGATTTGTTTTAAATACACTAGTACCTATTTATTTCGTACTTACTTAGCCTACTACCTAAACTTAAAAGTTCATAAATTTTCAGTGACGTACACCATCATATACAATAGAATAGAATATACTTTATTGCACACCAGAAATGACAAAAAATATTAATATTAATTTTGTATATAAAACGCATGTTTCGAGTTGTTTGACGAAATATCTCACTTATATTGAGTAATTCAGTCTACTTCTACATAAATAACTCAGGATTACTGACTACTAATGCTATGACATGACACTTCAATCAAAGCTTTACAACGCACTTTGCTTCATGTGCTCTACGTTAAGAGAAGTTAAGCATACTTCAACTAATTAAATATATGTATTTTACTTTTCACTTTTTTTTCATTATTTCAGTTTTCATGATATAAAACTGAACAGCCAGAAAAAACATATGGGGATAGTTTATAAAAAATATATTTGTATGGATAAGATTGTTTAAAAATGTTGTACAAAAAAGCTGCTGAAAATATTACCGTTTACAATTTTACAAACGGTACACATAAAAATAAATAAGTAGAGTCAAACAATGGGAAGGTGAAGTAATAATATATTCAATATAGTTTGTTTTTGTAGCAAAGTAGCTCTTTATTCTGAGATCACATGTCACACACATACAAGCGTGCGAACATGTTCAATATGGTATCATGTCACTATCACTATCGCTACAATGCTAGAGCCTGCGTGCTAGAGCGGCGCCCGCGCAATGAAAGTGATAGTGCGCGGTCAAGGTGGCCGCGAGAGAGTGCGGGGGTCCACTGTCCGTGCGATATTATTAAACGAAAATTTATTGTTGCTACTAGTGTAACGAACCGGCCCTAATGGTGGAGGACAAGGAAAACAACGTATGCATTTAAATTAGGTATTATATATTAGAGACTTAATAACGAAACATTACAAATGCAAATGCTTTAGAAAATTATAAGAATGGCGTCAGGCTCGTAGCACGGGCTACGGCCATCTCTCAAACATCAACCAAATTCAAACTGATATTACTTTACATCTTTATAAAGCCTCAAACGAAAAAGAGGCTGCCAGCATGAAACGGCGTGCATGAAGGACACATGCACACCACATCCCGCCCGGTACAGCTAAAAAAAATATATATTCGCAATACCATTGCAAAAATATATTTTTTTACGATATTTCGTTACAAATGTCCGTCCTAAGCTAAGCTACCTGCCTAAGGATGGACAAAACATCACAAAGTCACAGACATGTCAAAAACTGACTGCTGCTACCAGCTAGTTGGTGTTTTATTGTTATCCAACCAAGTTGATCAAAAACCATCAAAAAAGAATCAACACAGCTAAGCATGTCTGTCTACAGTTAATCCAAATAGACATTCAATAAAATTTTGAAAAAGTTTACTAAACCTATCTGTGTCGGATACTATGAATAAAATAATATCAACTAGTTATTAATAATTCAATAGTCACCAAATAATCAATTAAGAAAAGTTATAAAAATAAATTTGAAAAAGTTGGACGACCACTGATTTTCAATAACAAATCATAATATATATTTATAGCAAACGTTCACGACTATCTCGAATATCAAAACCTAGCTTTGGGCAAGACATGGGAATGGGAGCTATTTTCTTTCTTCTGCTCCAACCTATCCTCTGAAAAGATTAGTGGGAATTCACCTAGCTGTGGTACCAGTAACGAGAGTACTCAAAGTCATGAACCCAACCAAAGTTCCTCCACAGCACTATGTGCTTGATGTGGAGTGACAGTAAATATTCTGTCACGGAACACACCTAACTAAGCATCAACCCAATTAACCCCAAAAAAAACTACCCAAATTCTAGTTAAACGCGCACGTTTTTCTTTCTTCATACCGTATGGTCATCTAGATTTAAGTCGTCCAGCTTTCTCGAAGGGTCATCACATCAGAAATGATCATCATAATAAATTCGTCATCAGATTTTGGTTTTTTTTTTGGTTAATCTGAAACATTTTAAAGCATTAACACAGGAAATCACTTGTACATCCTAACCAATCCTACAAGACAATAAGAAATATTAGAAACTAACCTATATTTACTACATTTTAGTTATTTTCTATCGATAATATTATGAAATTATTTCAAAAATTAAATTTTCAGATATTTACAATTTCTTTGACGGAATTGCGTCAAAACTGTCATGAGTCATTTTGTTCATGACATGACACAAACAAAAAGACATTATTTGCCAAACAACGGACTTATCACCATGACTACATCAAATTACGAAAATAATAAATTGAATTGAATTGAAAATTAGCTAAAATATATACACCATAATACACCATCTACTCTAATTCTATAAGCTAGGTAGGTAAAAAAAACGGCGACTCTTCAGTCGTCTCTCCACTTCGCACTCTTCTAAAACGCATCTTCAGCATCATAACACAACGGAAAATCACATCAACATATTTGCTTTTAGCAGCAAATCACACGAAGCTCTTCAAACTTCATAAAGGCCACTTCACCAAGCCTTTAGACACAACTAAAAAAATGAATATAGAGACTTAGCTTTTATCAACACATCCTTTGGACGTCACAAATCCTTATACGTCCGCATACATCGGCATACATCTTCGTTCGGTCGTAGAGCGCTATCACACCAGGACAGCACCTCGGCAGCTCCTTCTTCTGGACATCAGATTCTTCGTTTAAATCTTCTTCTCGACGGCTGGAGCACGTCGTTGCGCTCGGAGAGCGCTATCCTACTCCTCAACAAATTAAAGATGGAATTTGATAAGGAGATTATTTATTTCTTCAGGATATGACATAGAGACCAGCTCGTAGCTGGAGCTACGGCCGTCTGTGTTGGCAGCCACTCCATTCAAATTCATTATCGCTTTTCATAATTAAATGGCTCAAACGCGGAAAGAGGCTGCCAGCATGAAACGGCGTGCATGAAGGACACATGCACACCACAGTATGTACGTACAGGCCACAGAAATATAAAGGGAAGCAGACTAAACATTATTGTATAATACAAAGAATGCCGCGTGGCATGAATTTCCACTTAAGCTACATAAGTTTTGTTGTTTTTCTATAACATAAAAGGTAATGTTTATATGTCTGTGGTACAGGCTCAGCTGTAAGTACAGTACAGCAGCCAGCGCATGCTGCTTGACTTTGGGCTACATGAAAACCATTTGTTGGTTATGAAAATTAGGCGAAATTAGTTTCAGGTGAAGTTTAATCTATTAATGTCTTTTAATGCAAAGTAATTACATACGACAAAAAAAAATGTTGTTATGCAAAGTGCATTTCGGACAATCAAGACTATGCAAGACATTTGTAAAATCAAGACAAGTGATTTGTAAAATCTTACTTCGAATAAAAACCTTTTAACATGAAGAATACCTTTTCAAGCTTTAGTTATCCGTCATCGGTTATGTGTAGTGGAGATGTATCCCATTATTGGCGCGCAACAGCTGACAACCGCCGTAATAAGTACGCTCGCGCCGGTGGGCGGCGATTGTAACGCGCGAACAACCAATTGGGTAATTGCAGGCGCCTCGGTGGCACAAGGAGACATTTCTCAAAATAACCCCACGTCGTAATCAGGTATTGTGTTATATACGGAGTAAAAAAGAGAAAAAAAAAGATCCAAGTTCCATTTAAACTCACCCACAAATAAATTTCATGCAATCCTACCTCCAACCCACATTATACTTGAAAAAATGACACTTGAAAAATTATTCAGAAAGTGTTTTGGGAGAGTTGAAATGTTATTGAAGCTAATTCTCTCCACAGATATAATAGACGAATTCAAACGAGGTACCCCAGCTAGAGTTTGATGAGGAATTAGATATTCTGCACACTCTAGGAACCCTATAGCATCACGTCAAGTCGTTGAAGCAACAGAATACCGATGTTTAATAAAACGATCAGTTTCGTGGTAATCACTCAAAAAATTCGAAGACCATGCTGATCTTTAAATGGCTGAGGAAAGATATTTTATGGAAACAAAGCCAGAGTTTCAGAAAAATAAATATTACTCGTAAAATTGGTTCATCCATTCAGGATTTACGATACCACAGACAGACAGACAACACGCCCTTTGTTTGCGTCTTGTTTTATCTTGACTAGCCTAGACCAGTGTGACAACTGGCAAAAATGACCGGCCGTCTACGTTTATGCTTGTTGGTCTGTGAATTTAAGCTTCTTTTATCCATTGGTCTCAAGGCATGCAACAGCTGTGTCTCAAATAGTTTCAATCCCATTTCAGTTTGATAGCAAAGCAACCGGAGTGGCGTCAACTATCTGTGTCTTGACCGTAGCATGCTATTTCATACTCAGTCACTCAATTTTTGACCTGGCATACTGCGCTCAGAGAGAGAGAGAGAGAGACGGTTCCTCTGATGTTCTGTCAAAGACCATGTTTGTATCAAATTACAAAACATATATTAATATGATAATTGGATGTGTTCAATAGTGATTAAGGAACCAACAAAGGGCTGACTACAAACCGGTTAAGATGTTTGTTTGTTTACTTCGCGCTGCGCTGCGTATAGGCATGATGCGATTTCTAAATATAGATGCACATAATGAGGAAAATATTTGTGAATCCTTTAAATGTGAATATTGGATATGTTCACGTATTTGTAGATTCGGAGCACATTTGACAATACTGCCATCGTGCACCGTGCCATTCTGTCGACTGAAATAGTGTTGAGGATCACAGCCAAAGACATATTGTAGTGAATAAAAAAAATCTACACTCCCTATTTCATACAAAATAGTCATTTCAATCGGACAGTTTGTATAGAGAATTATTTTTTTTTGTTTCCGCAATTTTATTGTTTGGGAAGGTTGATGACGGAGAATGTCCTTTCATCTTTTGCTAACCCGTCAATTGTATGTACATAATATAGACATGAACACGTAATTTTATTTCAGATTGTGTCGATAGTAGCTAGGCTAGCAAACAAGCGTGTCGGCTACTCCAAACAGCAGTATGTGCGATTAGCGAAAGGTCAAAACGGCTTCAACGGCCGGATTCTGTTGATGGGAAAAGATTATAGTTCGGCCACAAAACTTGCAATATTTCTATATTACCATAAAAAACTTAAACACGTGTCTGAAAACACAGAGAGGCGATTAACGCCTCTCAAACTTTTTTATGGTAATATAGGTGGTGATATAATAATAGAAAATAAGAAGATTCAAGCTTAGCCAGTTAAATTTTAGAACAAAAAGTTTTACTAACGTTCACTATTTTCAAAATAATGTTCTTTTGGAACCCATTAGGTACTTACGTCATCATTAGAAATTCTCAAAGTTTTTCAATCTTAAGGATCTTAATGCGTGGATGTAAGGTAGATATCTGAATGCTTACAAAGGGAATTCATCAAATGTTTATAAACAAATTGGATTTGTTGTGTCTAACATAGCGGATGAATGGTTTATATAAATTGAACTTAAAACATAGAAAATAATTACCAGATCGAATCAAACAACTAGAATTATTTTTTTCGTGGTGTTGTTCGCTAGTTTAGAGGTCCAACAAACGCAAATCCGACCGCACCTGATGAGATGACGCAACGAAAGGCCACTTCGACCGGTCTAAGCAAATCCAAGATGCTAAAAAGGAATTCATGTAATTATTAATACTACAGGATGAATATGCCTAACTATTTATGCAGATTTAGCATTTAGCTGGCTTCCGAGAATCTTGATTAGGCCAAGTGATTAGGTCATTTTCGTTAAGGCGAATTTAAGAGTGAAGGAAGTGTGGGCATATCGCGTGAATCATTTGATCGATTCATGTTTTCAATTGATATACCTATTCAATGTTTTGAAAAATAATATATTGAAAATATTAAATGCGATCTGAGTAAAAACAAGAAACAAATCAAGAAGAAGTTAGGTGAAAAATAAACAACTTAGGTACTTATTTAACTTTGTATAAGAATGACAGGCAATAATACGAACGAATACACATAAATAATGCAAGAAATACAATTAATTAAATACATTCCAAGTTCCTGCAGGCGATGCCAAGTAGGTTTGTTGGTCAAGTAGATCCTTGATAGTTGGCAACACACACTGCACTGCGCTGCTGATGTCGATGCCTGTTCGTTTTAGGAACATTGAAAAATGACCATTTCTTAAAATGGCATATCTTGGAACGTTTACTAATCTTTATTTTTCGACTAACGACAATTAAATAGCTGATAGTTTGCCTTCTGATCATTATTACTGCAGTACATCTAAATCAAAATTTTTAATTTTATTTCATTCATATTTCTGTAGGTATTTAACTTTTTTGACATGGAATCCAACAATAATAACGAGCCTAATATTATGACATTAAAACAACAGTCCCAAGTGGTTCCAAATCTTGAAAAATTCTCTACAAATTCAGGCATGTAATCTAAATCCGAAAAATCTCTAACAATCCGAATAATTTAATAACAAATGATGAGGCCGACTGCACAGCGGTACTGTGGATCGTGAGGTCGTGACTCCCAAACCAATCAGTTACATCTCCACAAGGTTTGCAAACAGGTACTGCGCAGCTTCCCACGACACGTTTCGAGAACTCACTGCGCGCGCGCTGATGCTAACACGATCACGGAACACGTCTATTGAATTATGATCCATTATATATTGTTTTATGATTATAGCTGTTGATGATGTAGTAAATAGGAAAATCTACAGACATTTGCAACGTTGACCGTTGCTCCTTTGTGATGATGGTGGATTGCGAATTCCATCACCGTGTGGTATAAACATTACAGTTGTTTCTGGCGCTTCTATTTTCAGTAAATATTTTTCGTCTTCGCTAACTGCCTCATCTAGCGTGTGGTATCTGCTCAGGGCTATAGTTTTTGCTATCTGTATATCATTGTTTTTATTAAAGCTTTTAAAACTAGCTTTCTGCCTCGCGGCTCCGTCTGCATTACAGTTTTTCCCGTGGAAATGAAAAATTTCCCCGAGGTAAAAAGTAGTCTATGTTACGCCTCAAAGTCTGTTCTATCTGTAGACCAAGTTTTAACAAAATCGGTTCCGTAGTTTTAGAGCCTATTCAATGCAAACAAACAAACAAAAGATCAAGTCTTTTCTTTTAATAATGTCAATTATTAGCAAAAAAATATTTTAATTTTAAGCTTTTTCGAATCATCTTTCAATTTCTTGCTACCAAAGGACTATTATTATGTATCTAGACATGTTATTTAAGTAAGGAAAGTTTGAAATTAAAAAAAAATTTAGGCGCTATTGTTAATAGAGTTGTAAATAGGTGCTAGCCATAAAGTATATTTTGACTTTAATGATGTAACGCCTAATGTAACAATGCTACATACAGTCATGCTAAACGTCGCCCAATATCACAAGTGGCCAAGTTATCCTCCTTTCACTGTAGATCACTCAGTCAGCAGTGTGGTGCAGTTCATTGCCAGGTTGTATAAACAAAGACCACTATTGATATAAACGATATGACATTTAAGGAGTTTTAGAATTTTATTAAAAAGTAAAAAAATATATATGTATTTTAAGATCAATAAATCTTTAAAATTTAGAGTTGTGGCAGATGGCTGAAAGCGTCTTGGTTTGTATAAAATCCGATAGTTAAATTCAGCCTATCATTCATCGTAGGTTCTAAAAAAACACTTAATGACGTCAAATCAGGAGCTCAAACAACAATCGGTAGGCTATGAACGCTCTGAAATTAAAAAAATATGTTTCCTGTTTTCCAGATGCTGGCGTTCGCGCTGCTCGTGTCGCTAGTGGCGTGCGCCCGCGCCGACGTGTCCCACTTGCTCCAGGAGCCCCATACGACGAGCACGGAGCCCCCGCCGCCGAAGCCCTACGTGTTCTCGTACACCGCGGGCAGGTTCCCCGGACACGCTGACCGTCAGCACACGGAGGTCAGCGACGGCAGCGGCGTCATAAGAGGTCAGTATCATCATCAGCTAGTAAACGGGCCCTCTGAAGGAAAACATCGTGAGAAAGCCCACACAACTGCGAATTCGGCTACTTGCCCGTGGTCCGTCAATCTAGTTCTCCTTGGGCTAAGAAACAGTTCATGTTTTAGTTATTTCATAGATTGTGACTCTTGAGATCACTGGTAATAAAAACATTAAATAAGAATAGGTACTAATATTCAGGGGGATTTAGGAACAAAAAATAGCCCAAAATATATTCAAAACTATATTTGAGGCTTTCGCTTTAAGACCCGTATAAAATATATTATAATGGCAACGCAAAATTAGAAGGCACTGAAATACTATCTACTAAAAAGGTAAAGGGAAGTCGAGAAATTTTTTTCTCTTTCCAAGTCTGTTATGCGCCAAATTAACACGGTATCAAATCTGTGCGGAACCAAAAGAATAAAAGAAGAGCTTATTAAAGTAAACTTATATTTCTAATCAGCATATCGTAACAAAGTACAAAACAATTAAAGTGTAGTCGACTGTGACATGAAATGGCTAGCAAGATCCACAAAGCGCTGCAAGGCGTGGCTGATGTTGGCCAAGGCGTGCGCCTGCGTCCGCGCCGCTTCAGCCTGGACCACGGCCGCTTCTGTCCTCTGCAGCACCGCTTCAGCCAATAGCCGGTCGGTGCGTGTACGCCTCTCCTCCAATCGCGCACGCCTCTCTTCCAAACGCGCATCCCTTTCTTCCAAATGTACTCGCTGCATTGAGGGTACCATCACGGGTTGACGTGCAGTGGAAGGCGCTGGAATGTTGCATTACTTTCAACTGTTTGTCTAAATAATTTTATTTATGTGGAGACACTTATATTTGTGAGCAAGCTGTTATTAACTATGAGGCGGCTGCAGTTAGGTTGCGGTAGTGTAGGTTATATATATTAGCAAAATATTATGTTCTCAAAATATTATATTCTTTATATGACTAAATTCGCAGTCTAATAAAATAGTTGTTGACGCGACGTG
Organism: Teleiodes luculella; assembly: GCA_948473455.1. Classification (NCBI taxonomy): domain Eukaryota; kingdom Metazoa; phylum Arthropoda; class Insecta; order Lepidoptera; family Gelechiidae; genus Teleiodes; species Teleiodes luculella. The sequence goes on from OX419600.1 coordinate 698,134, forward strand.
AGAGCAATAAGTATTATTTATTGGCTTGCTTGAATTATTGTTTACCTAGAATTATAAATATCAGATTCAGATTGTTTGTAGAGCAATAATATCTGTAGGCCTTAGCCTATATAGCAATTATATTGAAGTTTTCGACTTTACTTACAATATTGAGTAGCCTGGGTCGTATTCATACCGACTTCTGCCACTCCCCTGGATTCTGAGGGTTGAGCGCTGGTCATCCTCGGTGGCTGCTCAGCCGCTGCAGCTGGAGACTGGTCACTTGAAGTGACGACCTTTAAGTAAGGCATTTAAAACATGCATTAAGTACGCGCAACCGACAGAGGCTTGCCTAGACTTGGCCTACCTATTTCTTAGTTTCTAAAAACAGGCAGATTCCCTCGATGGTCGTCCCTTTCACGTACGGCCCTCACTTTCACGCACGATCCTCCCCGTACCAACGCAGGCCAAGGTTAAGTCCCTCTCCTGCCACCCCTTGACTAGATTAAACGTGACTAATTTCGAAGTCTGGTGACGTCATGTTTGATAGAAAACAAGCAAGAACGAATTTCGGCGCTGCCACTATGCCCTCCGTAGGGTAGTAGGTAAGCACGTTGGCTGCGTATAGGCCGAAGGTCGTGGGTTCAAGTCCCGCCGGAAGGTTTAAAAACGTTTTTGGTTGTTTTCTATAAATCTAAAAATATTTTTTACAATTTATTTTTAAAGAATTCCAACGTGGTTGTCTTACATTGTCCACATTGTCAGTGGTGTCGCAACTCCTCCTCACGAACGCAGCGATCCGCTCCTCGACCGGCGTGAAGGTCTCGGGCTTCGCCCCCGCGGCCAGCTTCGCCTTCACGCGGCACTTTATTTCACACCAGTACTGAAAATTCACGACCATTCCATTTTATTTTCCTCCTACATCCTCTATTTTTGACCAATAGTTGCTTGAAAAATAAAATTTATTTACTAACCAGCCTATGATTTTTTTGCAATCAATTTTCTAAATAAATAAAACGAAATTAAGGAAATGTACAGTTGCAAGCATACATGGCTGGACATGTTAACCCTAAGAGCACCCGTATTCAGTAGCGGTAAGGGTGAATTTCGTTGTGCGATCTGTCGATACTTTTTACACGCTTATAGCATCGCGTCCGTGTGAAAGACTGGTGTATCTTGTACAAAGAATCATAGGTACTAAGTCAATTGATGGTCTCCAGTGAGAGGAGATTGAAGTTTTACCTTGGCCCACTCCCTGCCGCTCCGGGGCTCGCCGACCCGGTTCACGACCGCTGCGCACTGGTCCCAGGCCCGCCGAGACTGCGCGCGGCCCTCCGCCGACCGGTCATGGCCCAGCACGAAATCCCCACGTCCCTCCATGTAGCCTACCAGAGCGTTCACTTGCGTAGCGGTCACAATCCTGCGCGGCTCCATCGGAGAAAATTCCAGTAGTTTGCTTTATGTACTTTTTAAATCCTGATCTTGGACTAAAATAAAGCATAAATTCTTTGCATAAATTACAAAGAGAACAGGAAAGCAGGGATGCTACCAAAGAGAAAAATAACTTTAAGATGCTACTGTCAAAAATATTTTTTGTTTGGCATAAAGAAAAAAAGTATTTTTCCAAAGAGATTGACTCCATACAAAATATCATACCACGCCGACGTAAAACAAAATACTTTCGCTTTTATATTAATTAACTTGGCAGTATGGGTATTAGTCTAAATTATTTTTGAGCATAAAATAGACCAGTGGTACACCGTTAGAGACCTCGACCTCGACCTGATTATCTGGATTGAGGGTCTGATTCCCGACGTTCGCAAGACGCTAGTGGGGGTCTCTTAACCTCATTTACATAGAATCTACCAGAAAGACCTCGTATAAGTTGACGAAGTAGTAAAATGGATAACGTCCAAAATGATAGTATTGTATTATTCTACTAAGGATTTGTGCTGGAAAAACGGAAATATATGAATCATCCCCTGTCGACGTTCAGTCCAATGACGAATCGGTGTTAGAAGAACAGTTTCGGAATCTGTATTAATTATTTAATGGCTATGTCGAATGGATATTTAAAAAATCACGAGGAAACCCAATCTAACCAACTAAATCGCATATTGTTCTTATTCCAGGATCATTCTCGTACGTGGACCCTCGTCATAAAGTTCGCACAGTGGACTACGTGGCAGACAAGCAGGGCTTCCACCCAGTCCTGAGCGACCCTCTCCCGGAGCACCCTTCTGACTCCGAGTCCGTGGCCAGGGCTAAGGACCGCCACTTCCAGCTGTACCAGCAGATCGCAGAGCAACACGCCAACCACCCACACCCTCAGGCTGGTGAGTAAATCACCTTTTTTTAAAATTAGATAGATATATAGAAATCACTTTATTGATGCCCAGGTATCATCAATAAAGTGGAGCCTTCCCGCTGGATACGACCTGCGCTGGCCAACCTGGAAGTCTCTAAACAGACTCCGGACCCAGGTTGGAAGAAGTAAGGAGAATATGTGCAGATGGGGATACAGCTCGGATAGCGCATGTCTGTGTGGTGTCTCTCCCCAACCATGGCCCACTTATTATGCTGCCAAGCGGTCTCAATAGCTGCACACGCGAGGAACTGTACTATGCTACGGACAATGCCATAGCCGTGGCGGAGTATTGGTCCTCTTATATCTAGTAGCCGAATCGACACGAAAAGAAGAAGACTTTATTGATGCACAAAACACAGGCAGCACATTATAAAAAACACAAAAACTGGTAGTACAAAGCAGATATTACGCGAGTAACAAAATTATTTCAATGAAATAAACCAAGAAACACATAAAAGGCAGACAAAATTTAAAAACACAGCATCCGACGTGCCACCTACATCCGCACATCAAGTCGGCGCTGACTCAGCATATGCTGTAGTAGTGTGGTAGCAGTTAGTATAACAACAGAATACCAAATAGTAGTACCTAGTATAACTAGTATAGTAGTATAACAGTTAATATAACTACTACAGCGCTGATATTCTGCCAGAACCTAATTGACCTAGTCTTGTATCGAACAAGTACGACCAATCAAGCTTCACCGGAATTGCAGTAAATCACCATTCCTGTAGATGTCCACTGCTGGATAAAAGCCTTCCTCAAATATCTCCATAAAGATCGGTCTTGAGGTACCTGACCTGCATCCACCGGCTTCCCATGACGCGAATACGTAGTAGCAAATCAAAAACTTCAGGAACGAACATTTTAGCACCGAGTCGGGATTTCAACCCAGGATATTTAGCTATAACTATATATTACTACTATAACCATATATTAATTTAGTACCATTATATATTTTGTGTGTATAACACAAGTTTTAAATATTTATTTCAAGATGTGCTCACTTGTTGGCCAATATCTGTTCGAAAATCACGGAACCTGTCGATCGAATTATACGAAAAAAGCGGCCAAGTGCGAGTCGGAATCGCCCATGAAGGGTTCCGTAGCAGCCAGTAACATAATATAAAAGTTTTTGTAGTTCGTTGTGACTTTGATCGATGTTTTAATAATAGTGAAAGGTAAATTGCGGTCTACGATTTATGACGTATTAAAAAAAAACTTCTTACTAGATCTCGTTCAAACCAATTTTCGTTAGAATTTTTCATGGTAATGCACATCATATATTTTTTTTTAGTTTTATTATTCTCTTATTTTAGAAGTTAGAGGGGGGGGGACACACATTTTTCCACTTTGGAAGCGTCTCTCGCGCAAACTGTTCAGTTTAGAAAAAAATGTTATTAGAAACCTGAATATCATTTTTGAAGACCTATCCATAGATACCCCACACGTATGGGTTTTGATGAAAAAATTTTTTTTTTGTTTCAGTTCTATGTATTCGACCCCCTAAATTTATTGTTTTTTTTCTATTTTTGTAAGAAAATCTTAATGCGGTTCACAGAATACATCTACTTACCAAGTTTCAACAGTGTAGGTATTATAGTTTCGGAATAAAGTGGCTGTGACATACGGACGGACAGACAGACAGACAGACAGACAGACAGACAGACAGACAGACATGACGAATCTATAAGGGTTCCGTTTTTTGCCATTTGGCTACGGAACCCTAAAAATTACTTATTATAGGTTTTAAAAAACATTTGATGACGTTAAAAGCTAAAAAGCGTTTCTGAAACCAAGAAGATTGGCTCATACTGATAAACGGGTATAAAATCAATAATTTAAATCAAACTTTTCATCTTTTTCATTTCCAGCCGAAATCGCAGCTCCTCGGCAATCAGCAGCAGTAGTGGCCGCAACAGCAAAGCACGCGCATCTCTTCCAGGTGATCGCGGAGCAGCACGCGAGGATCGCAGCAGAGAGAGAGGCGCTGCAGAGGGAGGAAGAGGAACAACAACACCTGCAAGAACTACACGAACAACACTAACTGCAGCAGAAAACTGTTCTGGTTTGATGAAGCAGATGGTAATTCCAGGGCCTTTTTCCGGTCTCACACGAAGTAACCTAAAAATACTGGTTTCAAACTCACCATGTTTAGGAACTATTCCACTAAGTGTGCCTCATGGCATACTATCATTTTAAGAAACCAATCATGTCGTTTGCAAACCTCTTTGAGGGTATATGGGTGGCTTAATTTTGAAACCACTAGTTTGAACCAGTCTTCTTTAAGTAGCTTCGAGTGTGATTATAAATAACGAGTTCAATTTGATGTACTTAGTCAGTTTGATAAAGATATAAACTTTGATAATAGACCAAGCACTGAACATCAAAATATAACTTGTAAACAATAGATCGTGAAAGAGGCATACCTTGGATTTTCAAGATTGATCTATATCGTGCGATTGTGATATGAATGGTTTTCATAACCAAACTAGTGAACCAGAGTACAATGGTTCATCATCATCAAACCAAAACACAAAGAATTAAACATAAATGGAACACCCAAAGAACTTTTCGATTTCTTCTGAGGTCAACACAGTTTTAGTAATTAATGCTACCTGTGATAAAATCAACAAACTCATTGTCTTTTCTATGTAGCGTTTAAGCAATAGCACTTATCTTTTTATATATTTTTTATATGTAACTGCCATTAGTGAAAATCGCCCCATAATTAGGTACTTATAAAAAAAATTGCTGACCCAAATCAAGATCAAGATATTACTATGTTTCTAACGTATCAACGATAAATTAAAATACTCTTTATTTGCCATATTATATTTCTATGTATATTAGTACTAGCTAGTTCGTCTACGAAACTTTTATATTTTTTTACCTTTATAAAGTATCGAAAAGAAAAATAAATTTTATTTAAGTCTTAAAATGAATTTTTTTATCCAACTGATTCTTGACTCTTAAGTTTAGCAATTCTTCGGTCCATGAAGGTGACTGAAATTAGGAGTGTGGCGAGTAAAATAAAAACGCAATATTGAAATATAACTCATATTATATTAGTGATCGTTAGCCAATAAACGTCGCAGATAAGGGTCCGGGGGGTTGCATCTTACTTGGTGGAGTTGGCTGCAAGCAAAGATAATACAATTATAAGTCATAAGTATGGAGCGTCGGTGGCCTAGTGGCTAGGCCCGTTGACTTCCATTCCGAAGTTCGCGGGTTCAAACCTCGGCACGTACCAATGTGTTTTCGATTTTCGAATTCATATGTACGTTTATTCGACGCTCTTACGGTGAAGGAAAACATCGTGAGGAAACCTGCAAACACCTGCGAAGAAATTCAAAGGTTGTGTGTGAAGTTGACCAACCCGCACTGGGCCAGCGTGGTCGACTAAGGCCTATTCACCCTGGTATCAGGGTAGGCTCGAGCCCCTCGGTGGGGACATATATGAGCTGTTAACGAACGAACGATGGAATAATGAATTAATTATTATTTACTTTGTGCACTTGCACATCATCATTTTCCTTCTATGTATGCAAAGGTTGACTGGAAATATCCCTAATAAACCATACTATCCTGTATATTATGTTAAAATCTTCACTGTCTTTTATGTGCGATAAAAAAACAAATAAAGTAACAAATTGTAAAATAAAAACTATACGCCTTTATCAATTTTTAATACGTGCAATTATAATGGTCTCGTCAAAGCAAATCCAACGAGTCCAAACTTGATGGTAGGTCTCAATCTTCTACGCTCGTCTTCAGGAGATGTCACCAAATCCTATTCAAGTGGCTATAATTATTTAGAATAGAATAGATTATTTACCACTTAGACACCCCCCACACTAGCGTCTTTCGAGCCTCGACGTCGTGCGTCAATAGCGCTAGTGTGGGGGGTCTCTCAACGTTTCTCTCCCTATCTTCAGGAAGAGAGTCCATAAAAATACTCCCGTAAAAACAGAACCCTTCCTTTGCAGTCAGGTAAAAAAGACTCTCCGGCACTGCGACAAGCGGGAGAAAAAACGCGCTTTCGATCAAATGTCATAAAATATATTGTATTGGAGGAATGCTCACTTGGAGGGGGTGGTGGGGGGCCACTTCCGGGGGGGCCCCCTCCGTGGCAGCCCGCCTTGCTCGGCTCCTGCAGGGCCGCGTGCGCAGCGCCCGTGCTCATGCCGCTCTGGAACATATTATAAACAAATCATACTTCATACTTCATACTCATACTCATACTCATCATCATATTATAAAGAGGAAAGATTTGTATTTTTGTGTGTGTGTGTGTGTATGTTTGTAATGAATAAACTCAAAAACTACTGAACCGATTTCAAAAATTATTTCACCATTAGAAAGCTACATTCACCTTCAGTAACATAGGCTACCTTTTACCGCGGGACAATGCCTCATTTCCAAGGGAAATACTGTTAACGCGGGCGCAGCCGCAGCGCAAGTCTAGTAATAAATAATTATATGGGGACATCTCACGCACGGCCATCTGTCCCCAAACTAGGCAGACATTATTTTTTTTAAATTGACCTATGGTTGAGTCGAAAAAGTACGACGGATCAAGCTTCACCGGACTTGCGGGGGAGCGGAATAAGACTCTACCCCAAAATAGTCATGTATGTACCAACGCGACTAGGGGCGGCTCGAGGGAGCTTCGGACCTAGGTCTAGCGGGTACAGGCGTTGTTTCCTGAAGGGTAATTGTTACCTAAAGGGATAGGCAGACCCTGTACTATGGGTGTCTGAGTCAGACTGCTAATATACACACATACATACATATATAAATATACAACATCCAGACACAAGACAAAACAAATGCTTAACAAACGAATTTTTGCCCTGGATGGGATTCGAACCCGCGACCCTGTGCTTCGATTGCAGACGTACCAACTAGGCTATGGGGCCGTCTATATTATGTGCACTTCTTACATCGGGTGCCCCTTAAATTGCATAATATAAATATCCCTATTATGAAAATCCATAACAGACTTGCCATAACTTTAAATAGTATAACAATTAGAATCCATAATTTAAAAATACATACCATTATTAAGCATACTTATTAAAATCCATAATTCTATAATGTTTCGAAGTCATAAATATATCTTTATCTTTATCTTTTATCTTTATCATAGATATTTTGGTAAAAAAGAACTTAGGAGAAACAGCATTTATGGTGATAAAAAATAATAATTTAATAAATGTGGGCTGTATTTGTCAAATTTATATTTTTTAAATATTATACATACTGACAGTATTCGTATTAAATTTAGGGCTATTAAATATATGTGTTTCAAAATTATGGATTTTAATCGTTATGACATTTACCGATTATGGATTTTCAATATACAGGGCGTCCCACGGCTATGCCACATGTAGGGAAAGTACCTTAAATATTGTAGGTAGAACATTTTACTGAAAGAAGACATTATTTTATTTCTAAAAACTATCAAAACTGCATTCATACATTTTTTTATAATTACGTGGTAGAACCGGGAATCGAACCCGTTATACGAGAAAAAAAAATATCCTGTAGTTTTATCATACCGATCAAAAGGCTTCATCATAAGGGTTATTTTTTGCTAAATAACATAGTGTCAGAAATAAAAGGAAGACTATGTATTTTAACATTTTTAGTACAAAATTTATCAATTTTATCAAATGTTCGAAATGACCCGTTGAATACAAATTACACTCTTTATTTCACTCCCTGTCGATTTTTTAACTTGTTGTGGTGGATATTTAGATTAATACGTCTAAGTTATGTTTGTAGCTCGTGGACATTTTCTTACCGGTTCTTGTCAACTACTTAAATTTTTTTACATAATACCATTTAAAAAATCTAACGGGGCTAGATCTGGCGATCTCGGCCGGCCACATCAAATGTTAAAATTCATAGTCTTCCTTTTATTCCTGACACTATGTTATTTAGCAAAAAATAATCCTTATGATGAAGCCTTTCGATTGGTATAATAAAACTACAGGGTGATTTTTTTTTATCGTGTAGCGGGTTCGATTCCCGGCTCAACCATGTAATTATTACAAAATGTATGAATGCAGTTTTGATAGTTTTTAGAAATAAAATAATGACTTCTTTCAGTAAAATGTTCTACCTATAATATTTAAGGTACTTTCCCTCCATGTGGCATAGCCGTGGGACGCCCTGTATACATTTTCAATTATGGGTTTTAATATAGACCCTCTTACATCACTTGGAACTAAACTAGATAGGGGAGGCTAGCATGAGGTTTCACATATGACATACTTAGTTATGTCGTGCGTATTTGCAGACTTCTCGCAGATTTAGTAAGTGTATTTCTAATGCCGCATTTACACGCTTGCCGTGGCTTGCTACGGGACGCACGCAACTATGCGCAAGAGTGAGCGCAGTGTATTTGTATCTCATTCTAATGCATAATTATGCGTCCCGTAGGCTTGGCAAGCCACGGCAAGCGTGTAAACGCAACATAAGCTTTTGCGGAAGGTCCGCGTTATGGCGTGAAAATTCCATAACTCTATGCTGGGCTGGGCAGGGATCTTTTAGTTTGCCACACAGATTTTTTTTTAATGTAAGCAAATTAATTTATTTCTATATCCATTTTTGACAAATAAATGTGATATAATCACAGTGCTTCATGCTAGACATACAGAATACCTACTACCACAATTAAACTAATACCTATCTCTTATTTGCTTGCTTATCGTGTCGGTTACGAGGCTTACCTACCTCAGCAACCCTGGTGTTTAAATTCATGAGCCGCCTAAAATTCCTGACATGACTCGTTTAATCCTGACTGACACAAGGGTTTGTGTGAAAGGTTAACCTCGAAACCCACACGCTAAGCAACTTAGTATAATCCAGCGTCACGTGAAAAAAAGACCTTATCTTGTTTGACCATGGCTTAATTATATCAGCCATGTACCTTTCTTTAACCGTCACATATGAAGCTCTAAGTTGGAAACCACACTGCTACCAAACAAAATAAAAATAATAGGACATGGAACATTACAGTAAAAGTTTTCACTCACCACAACAGCAAATACAACGGCCATGATGGCCAAAAATAGCCCAAGGAACTTCATCTTGCTGTTCACTACCGTTTGATAGCAAACACTGATGGTGACCATCCTACCGCCACATGTTTTATACCACCATCACAGGATGTTGACAGAATTATCACCGTTTTTCTAAATATTTCTATAATTTTCCCAGCATTACCGTAAATAGATGAGCGAATAATAATATTGTGGAAAACATGTATAATTTCACGAAGCGACAGACCGTGTTGGGCTGAATATGGGTTTTAAAGAAATAAGGTATTTATTTTACGTTGGGTACATAATATAGTATACATACTTGTGTGTTGTCATGTAAGATATTTATCAGCTGGTAACAAGCTCATACCGAGAAGTGAATTTAATGTGGATTGACATAATATCCGTCAAAACCTATTTTAAATTATCACGCATAATACCCGTGAATATATTTTATTAGTATTCGTCCAATACAAGATTCTGTATAATTTCAAAAGTATTGCGTAGTGCGAAAAAGGCTGCGGTCCAGGCTCAAAATTAATGTACTAAAACATGAATAGTATCTGTGTTTCGCTTCTCATAACCGGACCACAAGAAGGAAAAAAATTATTTATAAAATTAATATTTTATCTAGTTATAAATTTTAAAAGTGGGAACGTTTGTACTAAAAAGTGAAAAGAATTAAAATTGTAAATCATACTATTTATTAAAAAGAGGTATCTTTGGCTTCTCACAAATTCTTCAATATAACATTAAATTACATTTTTATTTCAATTTAGCTAAATATTTTTCGTAAATAAAAAAAATACAACATAGTCTTTAATGAAATAGATCATTTGACGCAAGACATGGTAACATAGTTATCAATTAATATTACATTTCAACACCACACCCTGATTACATTACAATTAATAAAAATCTTACAGTTAATTAATACTAGTAATTACTTATAGGAAATAGTAAAAAATTGTATCCCTCACATATTTTGCCCTTCCACTCATTCATACAAGACGATTAGCAGCAGTTAATATATCTTAAACTTTAAACTTTTCAGTATCTCCTACTTCTGTTCTCGGATCAGTCAATGTCCAGCTTCTTGAAGGAGCCCTGGATCCCGAAGAGGTCCTCCACGGTGGTGGGCTTGCCCGGTCTCTTCGCCTGGTCCACCCGCCGCTTGTTCTCATCAGCTAAGAATTGCTTGTTGGCTCGGAGACGAGCAAGCAAATCATCTGTGGGAAAGAAAACTGATTAGAATTTCTAGGAGTCCTTGTCAATCCGATATTTTCTTTGTCTCTCCATGTTTCATAAAAAGGTAAAATTTTCTTAGTTCTGCGTTAAGGGGATCCGTTCAAGACGTTCAAAACATTTTAATAGGCTCATCATACTCATATTAATCGGTAGTTTTTTGTATCAACTTCTTAATTTCAACATTTTTCGCTACAAATACATTCATTGCTAAATTCAGCATACCTTTGTTTACTTGCTTTAATGTTTTTAGTAATATTTATTCACTTCATATTCATACTGTTACCTTTAAAGCTTTTAGAAATTTACCATGTATGGTCTTATGGTCCTTATAATCTCCCCCTTCTTCTTTCGGGAAAGCTGCCTTCGGGAGGTGGTGGTACAGGGTTGGCGAGTTTGGTAAGTGCACGAACATCATCTCCAGAAGGGATTTCTTCATAAACGGTTTCAGTAGCATCATTAGCTTGTCCATGAAGTATGGCGCGTTCATGAAGTGTACGCCTTTCAGTTTCACCAACATGCATTCCTGGAGATTTAAAAAGTATAAATATCTCTGCACCTTTTTTAAGCTTTACATCTATAAATTTAAATTTTTAGTATGGTGAGAAGTTTGTAAGAAATTATCTGTCAGACTGTAACAAGTCTTCTTTTTCCTATCTACTTTCTTATTTATTTGGTTTACGTATTGAGACTCACTTCTTCAGGCGAATGAGACTATTTTTTTCCTGTACGGTATTCATGCCCTGCAGTAAAATTTATTTTTGATTGCTTTAAAGTTTAACCGCATCAGCGATTTAGCTGCCAAGGTCGAAAAGAAAAAAACTGACGTCAAAATATCCGTAAAACAAATGTCTATGTTTACGTACCTGTAAGAAATAGAGCACCTGACGAATCGCCATTATTTCCAACTTCGTGATGTGACCCATCACCGCCTGGTCCATGTCAATTATCAGCATAAACCTGCAACATCGCGTGAGATTACCGACTGACATTTGTCATAATATATGACCACTATAAACAAGGTAATTCCCCAATTGTACTTTTTAAAGTAGTAAACAAGTGAAATAAGGAAGACGTAATACCTTTGAGAGCATTGAAATGTTTTGCATCATATTACTTATTCGTGTTTTCTGAAATACTGAAGTTTAAAAGATAGGCTACTTTTTACCATGGGAAAATATCTCATTCCTACGGGAACGGGGTATAAAAGTAAAATGTTCCGTAATAATTCAAGACGCGTACGAAGTCCCGGGAAAAGCTAGTAAATAAATGTGTCTTCTGAAGTTCTTTAGGTGAAAGGACGAAGTTAAGAAACAAAAGCCAACTTTTATTTTGAACATAATCACAAATGATAACCTCCTTTTTTTAAAAGTCGGTTTAAAACCATCATCGATTCGGTCGTTACCATATTAAATATGAGTATCCAATAAAGATTTGATATTTCTGATCCCTTTCAATGAATTATCACCGGTTCTATATCTGCCGCGTAACGTTCTTTTGATATAAAATAAGGTTTTTACAGAAAGGACAACGTCGTGAGTAAACCCGTAGATATGTGTATAAATACAAAGGTTGCATAAAGCATTATAATAGTAAGAATTATAGTTAACAGCGTGTCTTTATGTCTTATGTTTATAGTTAAGCCTGAGTACCCTAATGTGTGTGGGTGGGTAGGCCCCTCACAAGGTGGACCGAAGATCTGGTGAGGGTCAGGGGAAGCAGCTGGATGCGGTTAGCATGGGAGCGATCGTTGTGGAGAACTTTGGGGGTGATGATGATGATGTAGTCTTTAGTTTCTTGAGAAAACATTTACAAGAAGATACAGACCCAGGCCAAGTCCCCTCCTCGTACTGCCACAGGTCGAAGACCATCATGAAGGTGCGGACAGTCTCCACGAAGTTGAAGTTCCTCGGATCCGCGTCCAGCAGCCGCAGGTATATGGCCCGGTAGCCTTCCGCTGACGGAGTCGGTAGTGTTGCGAATAATCTGTACACCATAGAGAACAATTTGACGTCTAGAAGCAGACTAGGGTGTTATAAAAGTCACAATAGGTACCTGTCCTTTAATCCATAGACCACCTACTTACTAACACTTCGGTTTAGGTAAAGTTGTTCGTTTCGCTTTCACGCCTAAACTAAAGGAATTTGGTAAACTTTAATGAAAATTAGTAGATAGCTCGAACCTACCCTGAATTAGAGTGAAAAGGCTCGAGCCCCTCTGTGGGGCATATGTCCTAATGTAGAAGTTGTTGGTGGACAGATTGTTGTTTAAATTGAAGCGAAATATTTAGCACGCGCAGAAACTCGAACCCGCATCTCCTTGGCAGGGCCATACAGGGGCTCAGATTCTACCAATAAAGATTTGATTTTTTTTTAAATTGACCTATGCTTGTGTCGAAAAGGTACGACCAATCAAGCTTCACCGGACTTGACAGGGGTTTATCTTTGTATTAATGTTTTATTATTTAGGCTACCTTTTACCACAGTGAGATACTCTTTCCTAAAATTATGCTCAACTGAATACGAATTACGTTTACTCCTTTTATTATGGCTGATTGATAGACAGATTGAGATGAAGGATTTACCAAATGAGACAGTCTAATGAACTGAGCTAGTGTAGAAACACGAAGACAGGAAAATAGGTAGTAAAGGCATTATAATTTCGTGATAAGTGCGTGTAATATTTAGGTAAAGTATGGCTTCCAAGGACAACTACATTCTAAAATGGAATATGAAAAAGTAAAGAACTGACATAACTATTAAATACTTCTGTAGTACTGATATGATATAAAATCTCTGCTTGGAGGTTGTACAGTCAAGAGCAAGCTAAGCTTAACACTGAACTTTGCACCGTTTTTCTGTCCGTTGAATATAAGGGAGCGAATCGCAGAGCGCGTTTTCAACTTAATTTGCATGGACTGGACCCTATCTTTAGGGTGCGTACTGCGTGCCTACACCGTCAAAAACATTTTAGTATGGCGTTACAGTTCTTTGCAAAATCCTACTAATATTATAAACGCGAAAGTTTGTGAGTATGCATGTATATTTGTTACTCTTTCACGCAAAAACTCCTGAATGAGTTTTAATGAAACACATAAACTTTACAATAATATAGCTTATACATCAGAATAACACATAGGCTACTTTTTACCGCGGGAAAATACTTCTTTCCCACGGGAAAACCTGTTAACGCGGGCGAAGCCGCGGGGCGCAAAGCTAGTATTAAAATACGCCAACAGAGACGGTATATATTCAAAATAATATGTATCGATAAATAGATCAGCCGTTGTTTTTTTTTTAAACAATATTAATATAGCTTCCAAGATTATTTAATTGTGTACAAAAAATAATCTTAAATAAGCAATGCATTAAAGAGGTAAAGGTGCACACAAGGGCGAGTTTATACATAAATAGTGATCTGTTCCAGCTAACCTAAACCTAGTAAATTTAATTAGTCACATAAATATAGGTAGAAATTAAATTGACACTCAAATAGCTATCTTATATAATATACGTACTGCGATTACAAAATAAAATTGCAGTAGGTAAAAAAAAAAAACGCTACATAGTTAAATTCAGATAGCAATCTCTTTTCTTACTTAATGCGGTAAAGTGTTTATTAAAATAATAACTACTTAACACTCTTGTTTTTTTAATTCGTGTTTTTGAAATCACTACTGTAATTAAACGTTTATCTTCATATTATTATATGTATGCGGTCTGCAGTGTCGTCTTTATTTCATACATTATTGATGCGTTTAGCAGCAAATTATAATTTTCAGTGGGAATCTTCTGAACAATGGTGACTTAAATCCGGATTTAAAATTATGCCTACCACACGTTACTTAAGATTGTAAATTATTTGAGGTTTGCCATTTATCGGATTCTGTATTAAATCCAATTTCACTTAGAACTTCACCCACAATCTCAGTTTGTTCTCAGGAACGATGACTTTGTCACCGTAGACGGGCTTCCTGAATTGTGAATTGATAATCTGCTCAACTGAAATAGAGCCTCGTCCATCCTAGTGGTTAGGACAAAGTCTCGGCACGTACCAATATTCATATGTACAGGTTAGCCATCATTAGGCGCATGCCTGGACATGTTGAACTGTAGAGCTGTACCGGTAGGAGTGAATTTCGTAGAGCGAATGTCCAACCGCAAGTGCTGGCTTCTGTACGTTAATTCGACGCTCTTCGGTGAAGAAAAACATTCTGAGGAAAACTGCACACGTCGTCGGCGAAAAAAATCGAAGGTTGTGTGTGAAGTTCTGGGCCACTGAGCTCTATTCACTCTGATTCAGAATAGGTTTGAGCCCCTCAGCGGAGACATATTACAATATAGGGGCTTTTAATGAGACCTGCTGTACTTACATTGTGTCAAGGACGAATTCCGCTCTCTTATCCAGCATCCTGTCTTTGAAGAATTGCGTGAAGAGGGTCCTCAGAGTGAAGTGGAGATCCAGCACCTGCTTGGAGACTTCGGCGCTGCAGTCGCAGCAGTGATAAATCACCAGCAGGTCCAGATCTGCGGTAGAAGATCCTCGTTAGGAAGCTTTCGATTAATGTCTAGAATGGTGTTTTAAAGCCAAGTAAAATGGTTAGTTTGACGACCACGTGCCTCGTATCTAGGTACACCTATTTGGTTTTGAAAGGCTTTAGGTTAGGTTAGATTTAGACTAATTTAATTCTGTTTGGGAGTGTTGTGTCGTCGAGGGTAAATGCTTTAGTCGACCACGTTGGCCCAGTGCGGGTTGGTTTACTTCGCACACAAACTTGGTTCAATTCCTTGGTACATTTTTTATCATCTAAGTTTATCATAACGAAACAGTAACAAAATGTTCAAGTCCGGAAAAACTTTATAATATGTTCATTCAGATGACAAGCGTGGATAAATTTAAAAAAGAATCTAAAATCTGAGAAGACTCCTTTGATTTAATTCAAGACTACTCAGTAGGAAGCATAAATTATCGCGGTATGAGCAATTATCACTCGCTGATCTGCAATAATTGACGTCTATGTTGCAGTGGGAGGCTCTTCACTAATTGCATGTTATCATCATCACCTGCTGCGCTTTTTTTTTAAATTGACCTATGCTTGAGTCGAAAAAGTACGACGGATCAAGCTTCACCGGACTTGACTAATCAAAATTGATAATCAGAGACGGACACCGGTCTCTGATTATGGTTCTGGCCGCGCCCCCGCCGGCGGGTACGGGCAGTGTTACCTGAAGGGTAATTGTAACCTGAAGGGTATTCGCTACCAGAAGGGTTATCGGTCCACCTTGTGGGGGGCCTGCCCACTCTTTATCTTTCTAATCACTTTTTGCTTTCTTCACCTTTTTAATAATTTTAGGTTGCTATATACAAGACTTACTTTTTTTTTTATTAAAAGATCACAATTAATTATAATTAACTTCCCTTGACACTGAATCCCTGTAAAAAAGTTGTGGATTGAATATCTATTGACATGGCAGAGTGTAGGTCACGTTTGTAGTAGTGCAATAACGTCTACTGCCTTCTCGTACTGTTGTATACCTCGGTCCTTATCTTCTGAGCAACAGAGGATACGTACAATAACACAGTAAGGAAGGTTTCTCTGTATAGATGATACTTTAGTACCTACTCTGAAGAATGATTTAGTTCAAATGACCGCTTTGCGTGTCAAGTTAATAGTTGTTGCTGACAGACAATTGAAGGTTAGAAATGAATATAATGAACTGTTATACCTATAAACAGCTATCTGTGAAATGTGTAGAAAAATAACAATGTTGGCTGGTCATATTTGTCGCAAAATTAACAAAATTCGATTGCTCCAGAACTTTGCAATGGAGACTGTTAGGGAAATTCGCAAATAGAGCTGAGTTGAAAATTGAATGGATAATTAACATTTTGAAGAAAAGATTCCCGAGAGTTACCTGAAAGTTTCCAAATGTAAGTATGTTTTCAAAAAGTGTTTCTTCTTGCACTAACAATGGATTCGTGAGATTGGATACCTATATCCTGCAAAATAACTCTATTATTTTCAAAATCTTCCAATATTACCGTATTAAGGAAAGATTCATTCATGTTTCCTTTTTTTTTTTTTTTTTTTTTCTTCTAATTTCTACTAATTTATTTTTAATACTGCATTTTTACGTATCAGAAATTTAGGAAAAACATAATAAAATGGAGAGGCCTATGTTCAGTGTACTAATACGGGCTGATGATTATGATGATAAATAAAATGCAGGATGTCACCTGATAGATGTTCACTGGGCAGGTGTGGCTGCGCGCGCAGCCAGCTCCTCAGCTTGTGGATGTCCTGGGGGGAGATGCCAGGGTTCTTCTCGTATTCCCTCTCTATCGGGAACTGCTGCACTACCGACATCGTTCTGGACCTGGAACTACCCTAAGAGAACTTTCGGTAAGATTAAGTCCAGAACTTTTGGTTCCGTCCCGCTGCTGTCATTACCTCTCCTTTAGCGTGAGGTGCCTGATAGACCTATGCAATATGGCCGGTCATTTGTAAAGTGACTGTTGTGATTTGTATTTACCATTTTATGGAATCTACTGTTATTCCTGATTCGAAAGTGTAAGAAAGTAATAAAACAGTTTAGTATCAAGATCAATCGATTTATTACGATTTAACTAAACATTATAGATTACTAGAGTTCCATATTATTATGTATAGTAGCAAAATGGGACGTACGATGACGTATATTTAATTTAAATTAAGTGTAATCAAATATGGTTTACTCAATATTTTCCACTCTGCTATCACTCAACACTCAATAAGACCCATTTATTATCGGCCGCCGCCGCCGGATGAATTTCTTCACGAAATGGTTCAGTGCGCATATTGTGAAACTATGTTGTGTGAAATATCCTACCTATCATTATCCATCACTGAAAGGTTCTGTAAATTGACAAAGGTGAACGAATTTTCTGTAATCACTCAGCTTTTCTGTATCACTTATTGCGTGTGTGTGACATGACAAGGGTGATCCAGATTTTTTTTCTTGCCTTATTGTCTTATTGTTTTCTGTGTTGTGATGTCCTACAAATAAAGTTTTCTGATTTCTGAGATGATGAGAGCGTTTACTAGGAACAACTGCGACCCCCACCCCGCTTGCCGAGCGTAGTGATTCTGGCACCATTTCCAACAACAAAACATAGCCAAGCCAAGGAAAGGACAACAACAACATAGCCAAGCCATAGCACTTTATTTTAACGTTCGAAGGCGGCGTTCGTCTGTGGGAGAAAACGTACAAAAACCTGCACGTCGTGTCGTATTTGCATCTTTTTAAACATCTTTGCTACGTAATACTTAAAAAATATATTAAATCAGTTTAATGGAGAAGTTTTCACTCACCAGGAAGTGTTAAAAATTCAGAAAAAGCAAATTACAAATGTTATTTTTACTTTTTAACTGTCAACAAATTCTCACAACTATATTAGCCCACACTGAAGTTACGCTACGTTAAACCACGTTAATTTAACGTAGTTATCGCCGTAAGACCACTATGCAAGGATCTCGAAGTGGCACTGAGGAGTAAGCACGCGACCGCATGCGATTAACTGAATTACCTGACCACTTGCTAACCGTAGGCACAGCTGTACACTCCACTTCGATCTGATCAACTGGACTATAGCTATCTACAGCCCATAGTACTACAATGGTAGATAAACGCATTCCCGTGCAAGATTTGGCCATAATCTCCATGCTTGGCAGCATTATTGACCGTAATTATTTTGTACCGTGCACAGGAAACCTGCACGCCTGCGGAGATATTCGAAAGATTGTGTGTGAGATTGACCTAACAGTACTGGTCGTCTAAGGCCTCTTCCCCCTGTCTCAGAGTAGGCTCGAGCCCTTCGGTGGGGACGTAATATGGGCGTAAAAGATCGATATAGGAAATAACAAGTAGCCAGTTCAAGTCTTCCAGTTGATTGGTCGTACCTTTTCGATACGCTCAAATGATGATGATGATGATGATAGTGAAAAACGGTCCAATAAAAAAACTATTGACTGCACAAGACATTTTAGTAATGTTAAACCTTCACTTAGATACATCCGTTATAATATAACTTATCTATGCAACACTAATTCATCAAATGTAAAGCTACACAAACACCGATAAATGTTAATATTCTCCCAATCACGATCCCTAAGGCATAGCAAACAATAGTATGATAATGAAATGATCAATCATGAAGATCGGGATCATAATATTAATGATATATAAGGAAAGTTAAATAAATGGTATCATTATATTTATCGACTCAAAATATGTGGTTGTCTGGTAGAAATTGCTATCTTAGCAATAAGGCTGCCTTTTGGCTCTTGTTTTGTTCTGTATTGTTTTCTGTATGCTGTGTCTTTTGTCAATAAAGCATATTGTATTGTACTGTAGGTGATTAATATACAAAATTTTAGAAATGGGTTAATCTTGGGATCAACTGGGAAAAACTTAATATAGAGGTAAATACTCGTATTTTTGTGAAATAAATTTCTTTTTTCGGATTGCTATTTTCATTTCGTAACTTAGAATGTTACTTAATTAACCCCATATCGAGTCCTGCATGCCTTGTCACTTGTTCAGTACTGAAGCTGATGAATGCTTAAAGAAAGTGCGATCAGGGTGGCAAAATATTAGGCCAGCTAATTATAGTTGGATCAGAATAACAAGCGCAATTTTATATGCTCTGAGGCTTGAGGTTGGATCTGACTTGCCATCGACACGGTAAGAAGAAGACCCCTTAAAAATAGGTAGTTCTTTACTTATATTTGGAGAGAAGACGACGTGAAAAGAATTGGTGCTGGGTTAGTATCTAAAGGTGGCTTTCTGCTGGATGGATTTTTTTTTCCCGACTTCAACATGAAATAGCCGACAAGTAAAACATACATAATATAAGAAAATACGAAATGAAATTAATATACTCACTGTGCTAGAACTTGGTGCTCTTATTTTGTACTTAAATATAATAATATAAATTATAGACTATCTATATTTTGTGTTACAAGGCCATCTTGCCAATTTGTATTCACACTAATTTCTTAATTTTTACAGTAGGTAATATTTGTAAAAGAAAACCGAAAAATTATTCTGATTAAAATATTGATTCAAAACTATCAAAAGCATGCTTATGTGTTTTTTTTTAATTAGCATACAGACACTTTTTGTTTAGTAAAAAACTACAGAATCGCCTGGTAAACTTTGAATAGCAAAAGAATTGAACTAAGATTGTATAACTTTGAATCAGGCAAAGTTTATTACCTTGTTACATTGTTATTTGTCCAACCATGGTAACTTCCAACCAAGCTTCCAACTTTATAACCTTATATTTCTATTTCGATGCTTCCAACCTTCCAATCGACCAACCTTTTTTTGGAGGTAACGCAAAAATACCTATATCTAGGAATTTTCTTCAGCATTGACTTCGTTTTTAAGAAAGCAAGAGGTATTTGATAAAATTATATTTTTGGTCCTAACTAAGATAAAGCATTAAATAAACTTTAAATTTTGAAATTAATACATTTCTAGAGCAGTTTAAAAAAGTATTACGTTTACAACACAAAACAATAAAAAGAGTTCATCTGTTTCCGCCCGGGATCGAACCGGGGGCCTTGTGCGTGTGAAGCACACGTGATAACCGCTACACTACGGAAACTTGTAAGAAGTTGACGAAATAGTCGTATGTATATTATTAGCTTGTAAGGCCCAAACCCGGCATTGGGCTTACAAAGTATTTCGAAAAGGAAATGTAAATAAAAAGATTTGATTTTGGACACTTGAAAATTATTAGCTTTATTTCCTCAATTACTTCTAATATAGCTCAAACAGTAGAGAACGAAGGTTCTTAATTATGTTATTTCAACCAACACAAATTTTCCACAAAATCAAAAGTACCTACGAAATATAAACCACCAACCAAAGTGTTAATTAATCTTTTAACCGGTGAGGATCAATTGAAATTTTCAAAACTTATTTCGGCGAGCAAACATCTCTTTAAGTATTTAGTTTTAAATCAAAGAATTAACCATTCTTAGAGTTTGCCGCAGACTCAAAAAGTTAACAGGTTAAATTAAAATTTCAAAATTTAATTCCTAATTATTCCACCCAAGTCATAATCATTTTTAGGGTTCTCTAATGGTTATCCATTTAATAAAATCTTAGAAAAGAAAATTTAGGTTAAGCTTTAGTTGCAACAAGTGATGTAAAAAAAACCTTATCAGCCGAAGCGAAGTGAAGACATCGAATCTTGATCAAAAGAAAGCGCCTCACAGCAGATACCTCTCCGCCGCATCACGGCACGGGCTCAATAAATATTTTTGGGATCTGTAAAGGAACATAGAATGTAAGTCATGATCCAAAATTGTGGGTATGCTCACCCACCCTCACAATATAACCTAAATGAACATTCCAGAACCTATTTCCAGAGGAAACATACCTTTATCCTTCTCCAACCATCTCCTTAAGAAATCACCTGCATCGGTGATTCAATTTAACATTTTTGGAAGCTGTAATAAAATAACAAGATTAATGACAACCGATCCATGGTCGAAACTATTTTTCAGAACGAGAAAAAATCAACGTTATTTTCCTCCAAACACTCACCATGTTTATCATTATAGATTCTTGATATTTTATTATATCAAAGATTATATCATTATTATTTTGTTTTGTAACTTTTTTTGATTCTTAAAAAAAAATCAAACACGACCTTGTTGAACGGTCGAATCCTCAAAAAAGAAAGCTCATCGAGCTGTGTTACCAGCCACGACCCGCTGAATTCTCCTAGACAAAACCTATTTATTTTTCCAGAAATATCTTTACAAAATAATTCATCTTTTCTCTTTAACTCCCTAACAATAGAACGAGCACTACTCCTGAAACATTTCACGAGTTGTAAAAATTTATTACCATACGGTTTTACCACACCACGGAAATGTAAAGAAATAAAGACAAACCATCATAACCCCAGTATTTCCCTACGTTATTTTCCTGAAAGAAACAATTTCCAAAGGTTTCAACCCTCATTAATACACGAAACATTTCCAATAAATCTCAAAAATGACGAATATTCAACTACCAAAACTGCAGACAACGGAATTTTCCTTCCGTCTGGCCACCCCAAACAAGTCTTCATAAATTATTATTCTAAATGGGAAAAGGCAAAGAATTTAAACCCATAAAGCCTAATCTTAAGTTAAATTTATAGCTTGGAAACTTGACCCATCTTGCCAACCCAAAATCTCAAAAATCCACCACGTTACACACCCCCTCCCCAAAAAAAAAGAGAGGTTCACGCAGTGAACCGAAAGCTGTCCTCAGCTTCCGCAACCAACAAGCTATAAATTCCCAATAAATAACAACCCCATCAAAACTTATTTCCCTAATAACCCCAAGTGTCCAAAGTAAAAAAAAAACATATATACCCAAATAACCACCACCAATTTTCCATTCACACACACACTCACTCAAAAATACCTAACTGCAATTCAATTCTTAATTTTATTTCATATTTTGATTTGCTTACTTTAAGTCATAAAGAAAGAAATCCTAAAAAAAATATAATATTCATTTCATTTGTCTCCCACCAAATCCAAAATTATACAAAATTACGTTGTCTTACTTATCTTCAGTAAGAGAACTAACATGCAACAAAATTCCCAAAAATAACTTCTAAAATTAATATGCAAACACACACTCATCCATACCAATATATACAAAAGGAAGAGGGAAGGAATAATAGATGACTGTTAGAGAGGATACCTGGGTAAGTAGGATACTGTAGCATTTATGGACAGGGATAAAAAAAGGAAAAAATAACTACAGTAGCATCGAGCAGCTCGGGAGCGCATACCCGTATCCACCTATTGTTACGGACCTACAAAAGAACAATAGTATGAACCTCTGAGCGAAACTTACCTAACTCTAACAATAAACATGCTTCCAAAAAAAACCTAAACAGCACTTGCCGTAATCTACAACAAAAAATTGATAACACTCTTCTAAGTGTATCAAACCAACACCAAAATACTTAACAATATAAATTGTTTCTGAAACCTTATACCTAAAATATTTTAGTTTTCCAAAGCACTAAAATATTTATCATATAAAAAAAAATTCCTTTTCTTTATATGTCACAAAACACAAACAACTAACCAAACGACTTACCTTAAACATTCCAAAATATAGACCTTCTCAGTACAATTTCGCAACCCGTTTCTGCCATTTCGTACCACACTCATTCATTCACTTTCATTCATTCATCATTTATCCTAATTTTAGTGTTAAATTTTTTTCAATCAACACCGTTTTTCTAACACTTTTGTGTTTAAATACCATTTTATTTAAACGCAAAGAAAGAAACTGAAGTCGTACTAAGAAGTCTATGCTTTTATATCCTTAATATGCCACGAACCGAGCGGATGACCATTTAAAGTCTCTAGCTCGTAAACCAATGGTGATAATACTCTTTTTACCCTACACTTAACATACTTCGGTGCTAATTTAGCCATTTTGAAGTTTTGGGCATCACTTTGAGTGTAATTAGACTTCCAAACAATATCACCTACCGAAAATTTCGCATTTCTGCGCCTTAAATTATAATATGTGGCATTTTTAGCATGAGCATTTAACAAATGCTCCCTAACCTTCTCAAAAATGTCTTTAAGACAACCAAATTCTCCAGCATAATCTTCCCTTGGTATTTGAAGAGAATACTCTCCCTCCGAATCCTTATAAAAATTTCCATTAATTACTGGCTCTCTAGCGTGCACTAAAAAGAATGGAGAAAACCCCGTCGATTCATTTACTGCGCTGTTTATCGCGAACTGAATCTCATATAAATGTTTATCCCAAGAACGATGGTTTTCTTCCACAAAAGAAGCTACTGCAGTCATAATGGTTTTATTGTATCTTTCTACAAGGTTCACTTGCGGTGTGTATCTCGGTGTATAATGATGCTTCGGAATATTATAACGTACTAGTAACTCCTTAAATTCCGATCCCGTGAATTGTGTTCCGTTATCCACAATTACGGTTTCTGGAACCCCGTGAGTCAGTATTACATGATTTTCAAAATTTTTAGCAACATTTGCGCTAGTCGCACGCCGCAACGGGAACAAAAGTGAATATTTACTGAAGCAACAAGTAACAACCATTAAAAATGTATAACCCGAAGTTGATCTTGGGAGCGGACCTACCAAATCAAGTGAAACTACCTGAAACGGTCTATTACAAACTTTTGGTTTCCCCATTAACCCCAGAGTTGGCTTGGTGGAGTGTTTATATGCAGAGCAAGTATCACAAGTTTTAATAAATTCCTGAATGTCAGCGAACATTTTTGGCCAATAATACCTTAAGCAAATTCGTCTATGTGTTTTGAACACACCTAAATGTGCCGCCGTCGGCGCTGAATGGTTTTCGCGAATTAACGACTCTCTGTGATCTTTCCTCACCACCTCCTTCCAATCAAACTCTGAAGTTAAGCTGTATTTACTCTTGCTATAACGATATAGTTTCCCTTCCCTGATTTGGTAGTTAGGCACATTTGTCGGGTTATCCTGACAAACTCTAAACAAATTATCATACCAATCATCTTTCACTGTATGAGTTGAATGTGGCACGTTAATGACATCGACCGGAAGAAGTCTTGACAACGCATCCGGGACAACGTTGTCAGTACCCTTTCGGTGCTCTATTTCGAAATTGTACTGAGACAGCCTACATCCCCAACGCGCTAACCTTCCAGTCGGATTTTCCAATTTCATAAACCACTTCAACGACGAATGATCTGTTACTACCTTGAATTTCCTAGACCCTAAATATGCTTGAAATTTTTCGACCGCAAAAATAACTGCTAATGCCTCCCTTTCTGTAGCGCTATAATTTTTCTCCGCTTTGTTTAATGACCTGCTCACATAGGCAATTGGATGATCACGGCCATCAATCTCCTGCGTAAGCATGCCACCAAGACCGTATGCTGAAGCGTCGCAGTGCACTACAAAAGGTTTGTTAAAATCCGGCACAGCCAAAATCGGAGCTGTCACTAAAGCGTCTTTTAATTTATTGAAAGATTCTTCTGCCTCCTCAGACCATCGAAATGCTGGAACATTCTTGCCTTTTGCTGTTAACCTATTCAAAGGTGCGGCTATTGTTGAAAAATTCCTAATGAAACGGCGGTACCAAGAACATGTGCCTAAGAAAACCTTCACGTCATGAGCCGAAGACGGAGTTCGAAATTCCAAAATTGATGCTACTTTCTCCGGATCCGTGCGTAAGCCATGCTCATCGACGACATAACCTAAATACTTTAGTGAGTTCCTGAAGAATTTACATTTCTCTCTATTTATCGTTAAATTTGCTAACTTTAATTTTTCCAAAACTCTGTTTAACAAAAGCAAATGTGTGTTAAAATCTGACGAACAAATAACCAAATCATCAATGTAACAAAAGACCATTCCATTCTCAATGTCACTACAAAAATTCTGATTAAACAACATGTCCATTAGTCTTTGCTGCCTCGCTGGTGCACCACAAAGACCAAATGGCATGACCTTGAACTTATAAGAACCACGACCCGGAACCGTAAAAGTGGTTTTATCCTGCGAATCTAAATTTAACGGAACCTGCCAAAAGCTTGATGATAAATCAATAGACGATAAGTATCTGGCTTCTTTTAAACTGTCTAAGATTTGCGGTATATACGGTATTGCATATGAATCGCTTTTTGTTACTGCGTTCAGCTTCCTGCAATCCAAACAAAATCTCCACTCGTTGTTTGGCTTTGGTACAAGAAGAACCGGGTTGTTCCATGGACTCTCACTAGGCGTTACCACATCTAACTTCAACATCTTGTCTAACTCCTTACTTAATGCTTCTTTCTTTTCAGGAGATAAAGGATATTGTCTTGCCTTGATAGGGATAGCATCGCCAGTGTCAATCACATGTTCCACCAGTGTCGTCCTGCCCAAACCTGCTTTTTCCGTTGAAATTTCCTCAAACCTAGAAACTACTGCTGTTGCCAATTCTCGTTGTTCTGATGTTAAATTATCATAAGCAGTTAAAGTATTTATTTGTTTTTTATTTTCCGTTAAAGAAAAGGTGTAAAAATGTTCCGGTGTTTTCCTATAATCGATTTCCTTAAAAATCTCCGGTGCCAAATTAAATCGATTCCAAAAATCACAACCCAATATCACATCAGAAACCACTGATGGAATTACATAAAACTTTATCACGTGAGTCTGTCTGTTGAATGTAACCGGTAAGTACAAACTTCCAATCGATTCCAGCTTAAGACCATTTGCAACACTACAGGTGTTACCCTTTTGTTTGTTTAACTTAAAACCCAAATTTTCTAAATGAGTGTGCGAATTGTTCCCTAGAATCGAAACACAAGCACCAGAATCCAACAAACCAATCACTTCCAAATCCTGAATACCTACTTTTAAATAGGGTCGAACATCGTCCTTATCAGTAGCAAATAAGACTGTAGCAATGGATTTATAGCTATAATACCTCCGTATTGAACTTAGACATTCATTCGAATTTTCCGTACTATTGCTACAATCTTTCGATTTTAGTTTTTTGAATATCGATACTGATTGCGTGTCGACTGAAACTTTTGCCTATTCTGTGGACAATCTTTACTAAAATGTCCCAACTTCCCACACGAAAAACAACCTTTGTTTACATAATTTCTACACAATCCAAAATTATGATTCGGTTTCCCACACTTGAAACATAGTTTCCCAGTGTTGGCAACCCCAGCAATTTCCCTATTTACTTTGACAGTAGACTGCTGTTTTGTATTTTCCTTCAATTTTGTTGGAGAGGGATTCTGTGACTTTCCCTGCTTGTCCACGACAGCTAAGGATGACGACGGTGAACCCTTCTTCACCGGCCTATATTGAAAATCCGATGACAAAACCGAAAACTTGTGTTTATCCGGTTCCGAAAACTCTACGCAACGCTGCCTTGTAACATCAATTACCTTACATTTTTTTAACAAATCCTCAATGGAAGTGACCTCAACAAGTGCTAACTGCTGTGAATAGAAAGGGCGTATGTTTCTCTTCATAATTTCCAGTTTCTCTTCTTCTGGAAATGGCTTCTTCAACCTGTCAAACATACACTTCATAACTGAGAAATAAATATGCAGAGGTTCATCTGCTCCCTGAGTTCTAAGACAGATCTCCCCTCGCAACTTGAAATCATAATCAGTAGCACTAAAATCCTCCAAAAGTTGATCACAAAGCTCTTCCCATGTTGTGATTTGTGAACGAACCGCCCTATACCAAATCAATGCCTGATCTACAAAAAGCCTCGCCGCAGAATGAAGCAGCTTCACGCTGGATACTCCATCCGCTCTCCGCAAGTCTTCCACACGATCAAGAAAAGACCTTGGATCCGTCAAGCCGTTGAACCGAACATTCCACTTAGCTACACACTTGGATCCAACCTGGCGCTTCGTTTTCCCTGAAATAACCTCTTCATCAGAGTCACCTCCACCTTCACTGTCTTCCGATTCTTCCTCTCTAGGTTTCTCAATATCTAACAACAAAGCATTTAATTTATTGGTGTATAACTTTACCTTTTGCTGCGTCGATGTGTCCTCCGGCTGTATTCTACTCAATCTATGAAACAGATGGTATGCCAATGCTTTTATCCTACTAGATACCTTTGTACTCTTTGTTTTCAGCCACAGATCATAACTTGACTGAAGGTCAATAAATTTTTGTTCAACAACTTTAAACTCTTCCATTGGTTCTAAATCCGTTTCTATAACTGAGTCTGAAGGACATTCTCTTAGCAATCTACGCAACTGCTTTCTCAAAGCTAAAACATTTGATTCCGGTGTTCCTGATCGAATAGTAACTTCATAAATTAGCTCCTCTTTGTTCAAAGTATATATTTGAATTTCCCTGCCTGTCATTTTGTTGCTTTTTACCAAAAATAAATGTACTGTCTTTTAATTATATTATTTAAGTAATTAAATTTTCTTGGTGGTTTATACTTTTACAAGTTTTATTTACTTACAAAAACCTAAATCCAATCTTAACTTTCAATTATCATTTTATGCCAGAATAACTAAAATTGTTTTTTATCTCAAATGTACAACAAAAAAGTACAACTTTACAGATACAGGGTAAATTAAACACACTTAAAATTAAAGGGTAGCTTACACAAAATAATTTTATACACCACAAACTCTTTCTTTATTTTTGTTAGTACAAAACACACAACATAAAACTTGTTGCAACTAGCCAATTATAATGTGGTTGGAATAATCCTAACCGTGTTAGTTACAAACTTACAACTATTTTTAATTTTCCTACCTTTCAATTTATTTGCCTCACTTTAACAAAATTTTCCTACCTGGTGGTTTATTTCTACCTACAAAATTTAATTTATGTACTCGTAATTCTAAAAAGGTGCCATTTGTACTATGACCTCCCTGACATTAAATTTCACAGGACGCCAATTGTACTATGACCCCCCAAACAAAATTTACCACAGGGCGCCATTTGTATTATGACCCCCCTAACAATATTTACCACAGGGCGCCATTTGTAAGGCCCAAACCCGGCATTGGGCTTACAAAGTATTTCGAAAAGGAAATGTAAATAAAAAGATTTGATTTTGGACACTTGAAAATTATTAGCTTTATTTCCTCAATTACTTCTAATATAGCTCAAACAGTAGAGAACGAAGGTTCTTAATTATGTTATTTCAACCAACACAAATTTTCCACAAAATCAAAAGTACCTACGAAATATAAACCACCAACCAAAGTGTTAATTAATCTTTTAACCGGTGAGGATCAATTGAAATTTTCAAAACTTATTTCGGCGAGCAAACATCTCTTTAAGTATTTAGTTTTAAATCAAAGAATTAACCATTCTTAGAGTTTGCCGCAGACTCAAAAAGTTAACAGGTTAAATTAAAATTTCAAAATTTAATTCCTAATTATTCCACCCAAGTCATAATCATTTTTAGGGTTCTCTAATGGTTATCCATTTAATAAAATCTTAGAAAAGAAAATTTAGGTTAAGCTTTAGTTGCAACAAGTGATGTAAAAAAAACCTTATCAGCCGAAGCGAAGTGAAGACATCGAATCTTGATCAAAAGAAAGCGCCTCACAGCAGATACCTCTCCGCCGCATCACGGCACGGGCTCAATAAATATTTTTGGGATCTGTAAAGGAACATAGAATGTAAGTCATGATCCAAAATTGTGGGTATGCTCACCCACCCTCACAATATAACCTAAATGAACATTCCAGAACCTATTTCCAGAGGAAACATACCTTTATCCTTCTCCAACCATCTCCTTAAGAAATCACCTGCATCGGTGATTCAATTTAACATTTTTGGAAGCTGTAATAAAATAACAAGATTAATGACAACCGATCCATGGTCGAAACTATTTTTCAGAACGAGAAAAAATCAACGTTATTTTCCTCCAAACACTCACCATGTTTATCATTATAGATTCTTGATATTTTATTATATCAAAGATTATATCATTATTATTTTGTTTTGTAACTTTTTTTGATTCTTAAAAAAAAATCAAACACGACCTTGTTGAACGGTCGAATCCTCAAAAAAGAAAGCTCATCGAGCTGTGTTACCAGCCACGACCCGCTGAATTCTCCTAGACAAAACCTATTTATTTTTCCAGAAATATCTTTACAAAATAATTCATCTTTTCTCTTTAACTCCCTAACAATAGAACGAGCACTACTCCTGAAACATTTCACGAGTTGTAAAAATTTATTACCATACGGTTTTACCACACCACGGAAATGTAAAGAAATAAAGACAAACCATCATAACCCCAGTATTTCCCTACGTTATTTTCCTGAAAGAAACAATTTCCAAAGGTTTCAACCCTCATTAATACACGAAACATTTCCAATAAATCTCAAAAATGACGAATATTCAACTACCAAAACTGCAGACAACGGAATTTTCCTTCCGTCTGGCCACCCCAAACAAGTCTTCATAAATTATTATTCTAAATGGGAAAAGGCAAAGAATTTAAACCCATAAAGCCTAATCTTAAGTTAAATTTATAGCTTGGAAACTTGACCCATCTTGCCAACCCAAAATCTCAAAAATCCACCACGTTACAAGCTGATCAGCTTAAACTTTTTAATGTCATTGATTTATTTAGCAGAAAAATTGCGGCTATTTTGTTGTCCACTTTGATTTGGTTATTAAAGTGAGCTGTTGGAACAACCTTAGCACAATCAAAAATAAAATCGAAATGAAAAGGTTTTTGTTCTTTGCAAATCATTTTAGTAGTCAAGACACTAAATTTATCATACTTAGAACCTTTATAATAAGTAAAATAAGGTCGCTCACAACATCTATCTAGGTATAATAAGTGTCTACAGAACTTCTAAACAACATTTGTTTCAAAAAATTGGATGATTTGGATGGGATCATTAACTCCATTGTTGTTTTATGTGATATGCAATACTGGCAGTACCCATAATTACGCAATAATAGAGGAACAACAGACAGATTAGAGCATTTCACGAGCTATTTATATATAAATGTTCAATCGCACTGAGTCGTGCCCATTGAAATCGAGAGCCGTTCCACTCTTCCACTAGTGATGGGAAAAACTGTTCGATTTTCATTGATGACTACCAAATGTATTATGTACAGAAGCCAGCACATGCGGTTGGACACTTGCACTACATAATTCACCCTTACCGCTACTGAATACGGGCGCTCTCAAGGTTATAATGATCAGCCGCATGTGCTGCCTACTGTACTATACTTTGCAAGACTTTCTTTGATAGGTTCTGGTATTATTTATTACAGACTAAATCGCCTAATTGTCTTTAAAATAAGATGTATTTTCTGGTATCAGCTATTATTATCTAGGCGGTTAAGTAATTTAATACTAGGGTTTGTGAAATCGGTCTTCGACCTCCTGAGGCACGCAATAGAAGGAATAGTTTTCTTAAAAGTGAAAATTAAAGTATCAAAGAGAAAAGTCTCATATTCTAGACATTAAAATAATAATAATAAAAATAATAATAAAACTTTTATTTCGCTCCCACAAACAGTATTACAGCAAAGTCACATAATGTAATAATAGTGGATATAGTTACGTAATAGTGGAATACAATTTCAAATAGTAGTTACTGATTGTGGGAGCCAGGAACCCAAACTAGGAGACCCCGTGCTATGAGTCCCTGGCCCCACCTCTCGCAAAATATCAATTTGTTTGTCATTGATTTCACTTTATTTTTAATTAACTGGGCAAGTGGTCATATGAAGAACGAAATAAATAAATAAAACCAAGGTAAGTATAAATAAATGTGGAATATATAAATGTATATTATATGGAAAAATAGGCCACTTTGAATAGTTATGGGGTCAGTAATTGTATTGTGTGTGTGTGGGGGGGGGGGTGTTTGTGTGTGTGTGTTTGTGAGAGGAGAGAGGGGGAGGCCAGACCTACGTATTTAAATACTTGCTATCGGAAAACCACTAGCCTCTCTCTCTCCCATCTGTAGCAAATGTATTATGGTGCGTACGTGTATACCTAAAAAGAGTGTGTTTGTGTGTATGTATATAACTAGGAAATAATGTTTAGTAGGGACTCTGTGTCTTCGTAGGTTAGGCTTAAAAGCCAATTTGTAACTTTTCTTTTACATTCTACCTTCGAAAGATTGCATAGACTTAAAAGTTTATTAGCCTTATTATATAGTTTACCACCTCTGAAGGCAAAAAATTTTTGAGCAAAAGCGCTTTTAACATAATAAATAAATGCAATGCAATTAATATCTGTTCTGTCTGTCTTCACTAACTATTCCCTATTTCGGTAACTTCAGGTCATTATTGTAGATCAAATCACTTACAATAAGTAATTTTTTTAGACGGTAAAGTAAAATACCATCGACAAAAGCAACAAACTATAAACATTTCGTGAACACCACTAATCTAATAGTACAACCACGTACAACGAACGGAGATGCGCCTGGGAATCTTACAGAGCTACATTTTCAAACACAATTCGGCATCCATTGCGTAACTAATGAGCACTATAATAAATACTTCGTTTAGCTTTCATACAGACTGCACGATGTATATCGAATGGTAGTTTATTTGTAGCAGTTGAAGTCCCCGGCCCCGTATAGAGAGATGGAAAGTGGTCACGTGGGAAGTGGGCCACGACCGCAGATCACTTGATATTATTGTATTCTGTTCAGGTTACTTATATATTATTATGTCATTTTAATGGTGTAAGTATACTTATAGTTTTTGTAAGTGTTAGTTGCCGACCGGAGCTGGTCGACCAAAAGAAGGTTTCTTAGAAATAAATGGGTACCTACAACTGTTTTTTTTGTTTTTATATGCCTTAACTTAAACCTTTTATTCTAGCATTACGAGGGCATACGCCCGCGTTGTTTTTTGACTTTTCCGTGCACAGTTTCCCGTAGGAATGAGATTATTTTCCCACGGTAAAAAGTTTTTATTCAAATCTGTTCAACAGATTTCGAGATAAGCCCGTACAATGTGCTGAGCCGTATGAGTTTCTATAGTTTTTTAACTATCTCACTCACGGAAACTTTTAAATTTTCCGGGATTAAATGTATCTTAGATGTACCACCATACAAAATTTCATTCAAATCGGTCGAACAGTTTCGAAGATTAGCCCGTACAAACAAACAAACAGAGAAACATTTTTTTAAATCTGATTATATTCTAATATCGCTTCCTTCATCCCTCCGAATCGGTTATTCAAAAAGAGCTTCACAAAATATTAGTAATTTTAATGGTCGGAATTGAACTAAAATACTGCCTATGCTTATAAGGTTAATAATGCCTAATATAGAATAATTATTCATTAAAATAAAATAAAGCAATTGTCACAATTTAAGACCAGAAGCTGAGTCATTGCAAACATAGCTGCAAGTGTCAACCAATAACCATTTATTTATACCATATAGAAGCAACCGGTATTCGTAGTTAACAGGTATGACCAATTTCTTCAATAGCCCACCCACGCTTTGTCCTAAAAAATGGCAATAATTCGCTAATCGCTGCGCAACTATCTCTAAACTAAAATGTTTTAAACTTGCGGACAAAAATAACAGCTACATTTTGTTGTATTTATATTGAGTTATCGGTTAGCAAATAAAAAGTATAATTTTGTCCCTTTTTTAAATAAAGGATCACTAAATTTGATTAGTTAGTATACTCACTGCCATTGAACTTATATTGAGGAAATGAAAATTATAAAGTATGTAATTCACAGAATATTCCCAAAAAGTAACGAAACGAACGAATCATTAATCAAAATCAAATAGAGGCAGGCTTGAGCTCCTCGGTGGGGACATAATCAGCCGTTAACGAAATAGTAGTAGCGTTCACCTTCGTTAACTAACAACAACTGCGATCCCCAAATCTCTAATCTTGAAGATTAGGGCAATACCTCGCGATCCAGGGCAAGATTTTTGTGGTTTTTATTGATATTAGTCCAGCTGTGAACTAATATCGGCTGTTCTAGTGTACAATCTAGCTTTCTATGTAACTTATATCTTATGCTTAACTTATATCTTATGTGTTTAACTTATATCTGCAAGTAAGTAACTCTTTTTTGACACATAATAATATTTTGACCATATAACTTACAAATAAAATGTGCGCAAAAGTGGTCTTATCTTTATTAATCTGTAATATCACATACATTACCACTACTGTCCTTAAGTGTATTCAACATTACATCACCACTAAATATCTATACTAAAAATGAAATAAGCAATACAACATGTGGTCCAGTTTATACGTTCACTATACTCGTCTGATAATTGCGAGGTTGGTTTTAGTAACTGGCGCGAGTGCTCGCAGATAGTAATTGAAGGTCGTTAATGCAAATATGGATGTAATAGAGAGATGGGCATCTAGAAAGTTCTAGACTAATGTACAAAGAGTTTGGGAATAAAAGGCTTTTAGTATTGTTACGAGTACTAATATTACTATGAGCTACAAAGTAACTCATGTAATCAAGTAATCTTTACATAAGAGCGAGTTGAAAGATATACAGTTTATTATATAATTGTAATAGCTCATATATGTATATACGTCCCCGTCAAGGGGTTCGTGCCTACCCTGAATTCAGGGTGAACTGGCCTTAGTCGGCTCAAGTAAGGGTTGGTCAACTTCACACACAACTTTTGAATTTCTACGCAGTTTTCTGAACTTGTGTTCAAATTTCTTCACAATGATAACCTTCACAGTGAGACCTACAAATAAACGTACGCATAAATACAAAAATCTATTAATTTAATTTAATTTAACAGTGTATCTTGTAAATGTAATTCTATAATTGGGCGTAGGTTAATAACGCACTAACCTATAATTAACGTACTTATCGTAGTCAGATCTACAATCGTATTGCTCTATGTCTTGCAGAGTGCTTCCCAAATGTCAGGGACCCGTGGACATTTGGAGTCAGACTGCCCATATGCTATTCAGAGCAAAACGAAAATGTCATTCCATTTAATTTTGGTAATTTATAATGATACTTGCTTTTGCCCGAACCTTCTTCCGCGTAGATATCGATTTAAGTGGTGATGAGAAAATTCCGTATTTGGTTATTCGGGATAAAAAAGGAGCTAAGAGTAAAATGGTATATCCGTGGGAATAGTTGCTTGGGTTACAAACTTTTTCAATCATATAAAACATTGTTATTAGTAATTATAATAATTGTAAAAATATGTTTATAAGATGCAACGCCTGGGGAGTTTCTTCTGCACAGAAGACAGCCAAGTTTTTGAACTCGCCAGAAAATATAATGTAAATTTAACGTAACTAGGTAATGTTATATCCAAAAGTTAAAAAGTAAATTATTTTGAACACTTTTGGTATTCCTGTTCATCATCACGATCATCATTTTAGCTGAAAGACGTCCACTGCTGGACAAAGGCTTTCCCCAAAGATCTCCACAACGATCGGTCCTGCGCTGCCCGCATCCAGCGCGACCCTCACCAGATCGTCGGTCCACCTTGTGGGGGGCCTGCCTACGCTACACTAACCGGCACACGACCGCCATTTAAGAGCCTTTAAACCTGGTACTTCAGTTAATATGAACCATTTAACAAAATGGGTTTGAAAGTTCGGCCAACAAGCATTCTGGGTTTCCAGAATATTCCATAAGCTGATTAAGCCTTCGCAAGCCCTGTTAAGCTGCCCCAGTGCAAATTGTTCGGTCTCACACACGATATTTAAATTGTACCGTATATGTGACCGTTGAATAAGGAAAAAATCCGCATGCATACGTTCTTGAATCCTACACAACTGCAATCGATCCCGTGCCTATCGTACCACAACTTCAGCACTATCGCTCTTGGAATAATAATTACCCTCATGAAAACATCTAGAAGGAAAATTATTAAAGCACTGTGTTATATCACTTATGCTCTAAGTAGGTCTTAAGTAGTAATTATTTCTAAGAACCGAGGCCTAGACCGGACTGACCGCTCCAATCTATGTGTTACACATGTGAACAAGAGCGAGGCAATGTGAACCTTATGGGAATAGGAATAGAGACGCCAGTGTTGGAGCGAATAAACGACATAGTTCGCTATATTAATCAAACTCGTGGTTCCGCAGGTCTGAATTAGATTTGGTACGGTTAGCAAAAACGGAAGAAAATAAACATTTATGAACTTTGATCAGTTTTAATGCGTCCTTAGTTTCTTCCATGGAATAAGATGATCAAACTATGGTTACGCTGGCCCAGTGCGGGTTGGTAAAAACCTTTGAATTTCTTTTCGGTGTGTGCAAAATACCATGATATTTTTCTGTAGGTACGTCGTCGTCAGCGTCGTGTATACGTAAAAATTTAATATTAAATTCATCGACATATTTTTTAAGGTTTTCACAGGAAGCAATACACTTTAACATGAACTAAATTATTTAAAATACCTAATTCTTACTTTAAATATAATTAATGTGACACTGTACTGTCTTCTATCTATCTGTACAGTGTAATCATTATTGAAAAGCCAAATAAATAAATAAATAGGTACACAGCACGTCATTTTTTTTTTTCAGTATACCACCAACAAATGGTTTATCATTTGTCCCTGCGACATATACTGACACAGTTACACGTATTGTGCCACGTTGTGCATAGCTTTTGTGCATTGCTTATGGTTAGAATTAAATTAGCACTCTAAACTTGGGTAAATCAAATATTGTTACTCAAAACATTTAAACCATATTGCGAGTGTTTTGCCGACGGTACACGGTACCCATAAGCTGTTGCCCACACGTGGCATATGACGCAAGGCGCGGTGGAAAGTTGCAACCGCCCAGCGGTGGACCATCGGGAACTCGTTATCATCACCGCTACTCGACCACTGCGTCACTGTCACCGCTATTATCCGACTGATATACCACTTGTTATTCTTACAACACTAAAGTTCAGCCTTGAAATAGGTTACTTGTCTACATGTCACTACTAGGATTTTGCAGTCTTATATAACAAGCACTAATTCATTTTCATAGACCATTTTCCGAAATAACTGATATTGGCATTGATATAGATATTGGTATCAAAACTCTTTTCCTTATTTTTTTATACATTTTATTCAGAGATTTTCCTTTTTCTGAAACAATAGCTAGCTTTTGTGCAATGATTGCAATTAATTCTGACTTAAAACGCATTTAAAAAATCTTTATTCATTAAATGATATAAAACTTTTACTGAGAGAGAGAGAGACTTGGAAAAGTAAGGAATGAAGTAACTTGGTATGCCGATCTGTCTACATGCTTGTTACGCTTTCAAACCTAAAACCCTGAATAGATTGTGGTGAAAATTTATAGGATGGAGTCATGGGAAAAGTCATAGGGTTTTTACAGCGGAAAAAATACCTCATTGCAACACGAAAAAATAATACCTTGGCGAAGTGTCGAATAAGCGAGTTTATAATTTTAGTACGATTATTAAGATAAGTAAGTGACTTTACTTTCTGACGATTAGTAGGCCAAATAATAATAAATAATTGAGATAAGATACAGTTTTATTGTGAAGTAGTGGCAACACCGAGCCGCAATTCAATCGGATAATAAAAATCTTGCAAAATTATGCGAAATAAGATAAGCATTAATTTAGATGTCGGCCGAAGTTGAGCAACGCGCGACAGCTTAATAAATTGAGGTTTACAACTAAATCAGGGGTTCCATTATTTTTACTACCTGAACTAAAAAAAGCTACATTATTACCATTCACAAGTATAATTTGATCAATTGCGTAGTCAACCAAACTCTACCTACCTACCTCTTATTTTATTCAGCAGTCCGCCTTATGTTGTTGCTTACCCATTCAAAACTTCATTAAAATTTGACGTCGAAAAGTGATTTGTGTAATCTTATTTCGAATATAAAACATTTTGTTTTTTTTTAAATTCTACAGTTTATTAATCAAGTCACTTTTTAGGCCTTACTCAAAAACCAAATCTATATCTGTGTCAAAAACATTTATTTTCCCAACTGTAAGTCACGAAAATGTTTGTTTGATTTTATTATAATTTAACATGAGCAGGCTCGATCGTCAATCTGATTGATTTTTTTATTATTATTATTATTAGACAAAAGTAGACCCAGACGACGATGGCGAGAGAGCTAGACGCCTTCAGTAAAACATGGCAGAAAGAGGCATAGGAAAGAGCGGAGAGAAGCCTGTCCAGCAGTGGGACACACATGGCTAGTTAAGATAAGATTAGACAAACAGACAAAAGGTTTTACTTCTCCCACGCAAGCATTATCGGACCAGCCGTCATCCATCTTTGAGCTGGTGATACTGATGACGGGCGCAGTTATATAATTTCCCCGCATCACTGCATTTTACGCACTGAAGCCTTCATCAGACCTTCACAACTCTTCAGGGTGCATCAGAATGCACCAGGAAGCTATTATAATCGAGCCGTGATCTTCCACAGCTGACTGCGTCCGCGCAAGGCGAAGGCTGCGGTTTTTCGGCGGTTTCAGTTATATAACCGCCAGTTTTTATTGCTCCCGTCTGTTATGGTTTTTTAGTATTGTAATATTTTGTTATGTACCTATTATAAATATCAAAGTAATCTTTCAGTGTCTTACTTATCTATCTTTGATATTTTTGGTTTAAATTGCAGTTTTGAGAGAATGGGAAATTTTCTCTTAGTTTCGCATGACACCTATGATTAATTAGTCCATGATACATATCTTTTCTTTCTTGCCAATCGTGTCCCACTACTGGGCAAAAGCTTCTCTCGTTTCTTTCCCCTTTTCTCGATTCTATGCTCTCCCACATCCCCTAACCTATCAGCATGCCAACAATAATTATTACCTGCTCCCACGAATCTACATACCGCCATCTTCAGACTAAAAAATATATTTAATTAAAAGTTACATTATGCTATGAGTTTGTTTTTAATGTTTAAATTGAAATATATTTTTTTAAATTAATAATTCATCCTCATCATCATTAATCAAAAAAATATATTTAAAGTTTATCTCAAAAGTATTTTCTTGTGTCCCACAATTCCATTAATTTCCCTTCATTCTTTCCTGTCAGCAGCATAAAGGTAGTCTTGAAGAGATCACGCATATGTACTGTTACTTTGTAGATATGTAATAATCAGTGTCACTTATTATATTGCTACAGAATAAATGACGAGAGTCAAATAATTTTCATAATTATTATGATTATGACCCTAAAGTAAGTCCTTGTAACTGTAAGTTTACAAAAAAAAGTCCTATCCCCTACCCAGAGAGCTTGGCAGCACTCGCAGCCTCCGCCGCCGCCGCCCGCTAGCTCCGCGTCTGCGCGTACGCACTCTGACCGCAGAGCGCGCCGACGCAGCTCGCACGCGAAACGCAACTGATTTGCGCGCGAAAAACACGTGGTTCCAAATACAAAACTGTTCTCTTTTCAAACTGTTTGAAAACTTGTTATTGTCCGGTTTTTGTGTGTGTTGTGTTTTCAACGAGTTCAGGTAGGCTATGGTTTTTAATGTTTTAGATAGATAAAGGTTTTGTTTAATAAAAACAATAAAAAAAGTTTGTAAGAAGCCGTTACAAAATCGGAATTTTCGATAATTTTACAGATTTATTTCACTAACAATATGAATATTTGAATAGAATATTGTAAAGAAAAAAAATATACTAATGGAAATATTGCTAAAAATAAAAAACTATAATAGTCATTAATTATTACATTTTTACCATTTTATTTACCGTAAAATGATTTGTTTTATAATTATTTTGAAATTACAGACCAATACAAAATTATCTTCTGTTTTAAAAACAAATAATACTAAAAATATTTAATTTAATGTAACATCTAACTATGTTAATTAACGATTAAATTTATTAAGGTTTTTTTTAACTCTAACAATAGTATTCACTAATAACGCGAGAAAAATCCTTATCTATAATTTTTGCAACACCTTGCAACTACTTCCTCTGAACAGCTTGATAACTTGATTGCCAAAACAATTTACTTATAAAAAAATAATAGTTAAAAAAACGTGACTGCAGGCAAAGGCACCACGCTACTATACAGCCCCGGTGTGGTGGCTGAATAGGAAGATCGCGACCTCGCGCCTTTCAATCGCCACTCTATTTTACAATCCATAATGCACTTGACTAAGACTCCTATAAAGCCTTTATGACTCGTAATAATAAACACCCTTTTGCTTTTACAAATATCGGTAACGAAATATCGTCACTGGGTCGAAATATAAAGACTGTATTTGACAATTGCCTTGATTTGCCTCTGCAAAGTCTATTATTATTGTCGTATGATGTGTGTGTAGAGTTACAATTTTTTTTTCATTATTACCAAAAATAGACGAAAGGAAAGAAAATAGACAAGGTAAATAAATAGATTGATAGATAACTTTAAAGCGGCCTTATTGCTAACGTAGCCATCTCTTTCACCACCCAACTCTTGTAACCGAGTATAAATATGCGACAAAAAAGTTGTTATTAAATCTGATATTGACTAGTATTTGTGAACTATGAATTAATAGCTTAAAATTATACATTACAATAGACTGATTTACATCTGAAAACCTAAATTTGTGTAAATACGTATAAAGTAAGTCACTGGTACAGAACAGAGGAGAACAATACATGTGGACTTGTAAACTATTTATCTGAGGTAAGATATCTCCCTTGATCCTATCGGTACTCACATAAAGGTTATGCCCTCATGCGATACTATGTACAGTCGGTTACCTTATTCACATACACAAATATACTTTATATACAAATAAACCCACTTTATACCCAGGAAAATATTACAGAAAATCTGAAATTGTGATAAGTCAAAGGTTGGTCAAAAAACTCTTTCAAACCAATTTAGGGTGTAGAGATAGCGAAAAGAGAAAAAAATAAACAAAACGATCTTTGTTACTGTATATTATACATTATCATTTTAACTGCTAATAAAATGCTGTGCAGTTTGGCAGAAAAGTAAGTGAGAGAACAAAATTATTTATTTATTTGAATAAACGGTTATACATATACATGCAAATTATTTACATCAAAACTAACAGCGAAATTAGAGACTTTCAAATGCGAATTTATTTAATAGTTTTTTGGTTTATTTCTTCTATTTGATGTTTGATATTAACCGTAAATAAATTCATTTTACTCAAACTTATAAGCGTAATTATAATACTAATAGTTATGTATCTAAAAATAATTTAAAAGTCGTCGTGGCAGCGAGTACTATGACTTACATAAAACATGCATTTGGATGTGAAGTCGTACATTACAATTTCATCTTAATTGATTTATCTCTGTCTGATCAGAATTATCTGTTACCATTATGTTTTCAATCGTATAATTAATGATATCTTTATAAAATAATTGATTAGCAGCTAATTGTTAGCTTAACTGTGCCCTGTATTAGATGTGTACCATTGAATAACATAAATGCTAAAAATTTCTATTTCAAATGCTTTAAAATACATTTGAAATACACCCGCGTTCCACAGATTTTAGTAGTGGATTTTACTACTACAAAAAGTAATATACCTAGATTTGGTATATTACTTTTTTTATATACTGCGTGAAATGTTTATCTTTGACCTCTCCCACTGCGTGTAGAGAATAAATATTATACATAACTTCAGTGCTTAACTGTACGCGCTACAAAGTATGTTTTTACGTTTACCATGTGGCCTATTGTTTCCACAAGCAAGCAGTGAGTACGCTGCACTCGCCCAGTAACAGTGGTAATAGTAACAGTTACATCTGCGGTTGGCCAACCAAATTGTTGTGTTGTCTTTATTAATTGTAGGATATCTAGCTGATGCATATCTTATCTGAATCTGGAATCTTCTGTATGACCATTGTTTTGCATTTGCAAAATTACTTTCTCTCAGTTTTAATTATACACAAATTCGCGTATAAAACTAAACATAGTTTTTATATGCATACCTTTAATTATATAGTTCAATGAAATAAATCTATCCATTGCTTCATCCTTGAAAAATCTTGAAACACAGGCAATAAATCTCTTTAATGATTTACTGTACCAAAAAGTAGTTGGCTTTATACATAGCTTTATATAGGCTTTCCTCCTGTCAGAAGAGTCAGGCGACTCAATAACTCTGCCACTAGGGCTGGGTAGA
Organism: Teleiodes luculella; assembly: GCA_948473455.1. NCBI lineage: Eukaryota > Metazoa > Arthropoda > Insecta > Lepidoptera > Gelechiidae > Teleiodes > Teleiodes luculella. Next base: position 739,423 of record OX419600.1, read on the forward strand.
TAGCCTAGCTAACATAACCACGAAACCCACACGTTAAGCAAGCACCTACACAACCATATTATTTCATAGAAAAAATCTGTTGCAAGTAAATGAATGACGCTTGCTTCAACGTGAGCTTTGAGCAGACATGCAAACACGCAACCAAGCGATCGGCTGCGGAGCTGCCACCACAATGGTGGAGGATTTGTTTAGCAATCACTATTATTTGCATAAGCTGTATTTACCAAAAGCATTCATAGTGACCTTGAAGTACAATAATTTGCAAGATCTTAAGAAGATATGCTTCTTAAAAGAATGAATGTCTCTTGAGATACACATGTAGCGATTTGGCAGCTTTTCATCTATTTACCACCAAACAGAACATAATTGTCACCTCTTCACAAAAAAAATCGCTCCTGATCAATTTCTATAACAAGAGCCAGCTTTAAAAAGCTTCTCTACCTCATAGGCGTTTTTATTATACGAGTGCCTCAAATGAAAAATAATATATTTCAATCCTAAAATTATTATTATATTAGGTCCTTACCTATGAAATTGCCGTTCAGTATCAAAAAAGTGAAACAAGTTTTTTTTAATGAAATTATTATTTAATCAATCGAAGTATGCGCCGTTGTTATCGATACACTTCCGCCATTTTATAGGCAGATCATTGATACCTTTGGAAAAAAAATTCTGGGAGCGAGAGTCTATGAACTGTTTGAAGGCGGTTTTGACTGCCTCATCAGATTTGAAATTTTTTCCTTGTAAAAAGTTATCCAAATTTTGAAAAAAGTGGTAATCGGTTGGGGCAAAATCTGGAGAGTATGGTGGGTGACGCAGATCTTGCCCCAACCAATTACCACTTTTTTCAGAAACAGTTCATAGACTCTCGCTCCCAGGATTTTTTTTCCAAAGGTATCAATGATCTGCCTATAAAATGGCGGAAGTGTATCGATAACAACGGCGCATACTTCGATTGATTAAATAATAATTTCATTAAAAAAAACTTGTTTCACTTTTTTGATACTGAACGGCAATTTCATAGGTAAGGACCTAATATAACTAGCTGTAGCCCGGGCTTCGTCGGTAGCATGGTTTTATCATTTTTCTGGGATCAAAAATATTCTTATTTTAAATTCAGGTATAATATCTTTATCCAAATTTCATTCCAATCCGTTCAGCTGCAGTTACGTAATTAAATAGCAAATATCCAAACTCGGTAACATCTAAACTTTTTATGATGTTAGTATGTTAAGATAGTATGCAAGCAGAATGCCCTATAACTTCATTAACCGCCCATGTTAGTCCTCATCGGGGTCCACGGATGGAAGTCAGGATCCCTACCCCGAATGATCACGTTTTAGTCGACCATGCTGGTCCAGTGCGGGTTGGTACACTTCACACAGAACCTTTGAATTTCTTCGCAGGTGTGCGCAGGTTTCCTAACGATGTTTTCCTTCACCCTATAACTAACGGGTCAAATTCCACAAGACAGATGACTCACAGTATGAATGACAGCTTCCCAAAATGCAACAATGGCAGTTGAGCAATGGCTTGTAATACTAATGTAGAACAGCGGAATGATTCCGTGTAAATTATAACGCTCGTTGCTGACTGATAGCAGTAAAGTGTTTTACCGGAGTCTTTTTAACTTGCTGTAATAAACTGGCCCTCTCTAACATGCCAGTCCACGCGTGACATACATAATTTTGTCGTGCTTATTTTCTTATCCTATTGGAGGATATTTCAATATGGCGGCTTTCTCGCAACTTTTTGACAGATAAATGTGCGACAATTTTTTGTCATAGCACATCATGTTACGGGGGCTTTACAGATTCTCTTCTTCTTTATCTTCTATCGGCGGAGATTTTTCATTAGCATTGTACAAAGTCATTGTCAAGACACATTATTGTAAATCTCCCTAAGAAAATGAAATAATATTAATAAGCTGCGCTGTTGTCGAGGGAGTAACCTCGAAAACCTTCAACCTATATGTCACCCAAATACGTATGATGAACATACACAGAAAGAGGTGACTACTCCTTTCTCTATGGTTACCCTCGGAGATAATTTCAAAGACTGGGGGGTGAAAATAAAGTTGCATGTATGCTCGAAACACTTGGTAACTTCTGTAACAAAGTTGTTGTTGCTCAACTCAACTCCGTAACGTTTATACTGCGCAGGAGATTCGCACATCGCATTCGCTGCGGTCGGGGCGAGGCTTAACCGATATAATTTACCTTACTTAGTGTAAGCTATAGCTTGTATTAGTGTGATGGTTATGGTCGACCTGATTCCAGCAGAAAAGCTCGGTCCATTTATCTTTAGCTATAAAAGGTGTAAAATATTTTTTTAAAGCCAGAAATACAACAATACTATACAAACATTCTTTATTGACACCAGTAATATACGACAGTTACAATTTGAACGAAAAATAAAAAATATTAGGTACGTTTAATAAAATGGGATGTAGTATAATGATGATAATAAATAATATACTAACATGGAATATACTTTCACTTTGTTAGTGACCAACTATGGATTTTATCTGAAATAAAGTTATTATAACCATGGACCCATTTATAACTAACGTAAGTTGACTACGTTATATATATCCTATTTTTAATCTTACAATACACACTATCGTTTATTGACACCGTAGTACCTATCATACTTTTACTACTGAAGTAATTGTTAGGACCCTCCTGTCCCTTAGTCATCATGGCAACACCTGCCATATTCCTACTCTTAAAACCGGTTATGAATCAAATTATTTTTAGGTACAGAGAGAAACGCTGCTATATAATCCTTGGATTACATAAAAGTATATACTTTTGGTCGCTTCGTACCCTACTTAATTATTACCCTTACCTTTATGTACCCACGCCCACTCCATGACGATGCCTGAAGCCTCCGTTTCGCAGTGGAAATAAACGCTTCTGCCAGAATAGCAACCTATGCGGCGGCGTCTGGGAAAACCTAGGTGCTGACCACATGTGCAACGAGTGGCTGATCGTTGCTAATGCTGCTTGATAATTACCGTGGTACAACATTGCGAAAAGGGCTTACAATTTATTCCTCATAACATTTAGAAAAGTTATAAAGAAGAAAAAATAATACAAGCACAGAACATGAACGTAGATTTACAAAGTTAAAAAAATATATTTGATGAGAACGGGAAGTTCGAATCGAACCGAGGTCTTTCTTATTTTTAGATCGATGAAAATACTCGTACATAATAAACCCGTCGAAGAGAATATATTATAGAGAACTGCCGAACTCTTAATCTCGATGCAACTCCATAATCATAAATTTTATGCGTATCGATCGAACTCTAAAAGCATAATGTTACACATACGTAACTTAAACTATAATATTACATATAGTTGTTGTTGTAGCCTAGTTGGTAGTACTCTAGTCTCCGAAACACGCGTCACGGGTTTGAATCCTACCCAGAGCAGAGCTAACATTATAATGTTTGCTTCATTTTAATCTTCGTAGTAACATAGTACTGTAGGTACATAATTCGTATTATATTCTATACTTTTTGCAAACCGACTTTCTGTATCGATGAGAGACAGCCCTAGATCCTTAGTTCTTTTTTTTTCCCTTTTCGTGTGGGTTGCGAGATCATAGACCATTTTCATTAATCATGCATTATCCATTTGATTTGATTTGATCGTAGACTTTTTTCAATCGCAACTTTATGAATTTAATAAGTAACTATCCGTATGGTTTTTTCTATCCACACAGGCATTTTCTGCGTATAGTACCTACTTATCTTATTATATTAATCTATGGAAAAATAATTGTAATAAAGCCCTCGCGTTGATGTCTTTTGTTACTGTATTTGGGTGGTACATTCTAATCAATATTTTAAATCGGTTTTTTGTTGAAATTTGTATATTTTATACCTAAGGAATGCTTATAGCACACTTATCACAAAACACCAATTGTATTGTTGTTATCAGTTCATTTATGACCCCACCGAGGGGATCGAGCCTAACCTAAGATAAGGGTGAGTGAAGACAAACTGAAAGTTCGGTTACGGTTCACTAGTAAGGAGGTCGTTGACTTTACACTAACGTTTAAAATAAGAACATAAAGTATGGTAGTATATAAAGAGAGCCCACAGCCCTCGTGAGCCACATCAGAAGGCGGTAATTTGGTTGCGCAAGCGACGCATCGCGCGCGTCGCCCGCAATTAGCCGGTAAGCCCTACTAATATTATAATGTGAAAGAAACTCTGTCTGTCTGTTTATTACGCTTTCACGCCACAACCACTGATCCGATTTTGATAAAATTTGCTACAGATATAAAATAGACTTCAGAGAAGGATATAGGCCACCTTTTTCAAAAATACCTCATTCCCACGTGAAAAACTGTTAGTTAACACGGGCGGAGCCGCGGGTAAACACTCTACTAAACATAACAATGTATTAAACACTGGTAATGAAATTGTAAGTTTTATTTTTAATTTGACTTTATTTCTCAATAATGCATATTCTGTCATCTTATTGCAATCAAAATCAAAAGGTTTTTATTCGAAGTAAGATTTTACAAATCACTTTTTGACTTCAAATTTTAATAAAGTTACTAAGTTTTGCTCAAACCAAAGTTGGCTCTCGTCTTACACTAATGAAGAATAAACTCTTGAAATTTAAATTAGCGATGCGATATTAGTTTTAACAGAGTTGGCAGGTTCCCGCAATGTGTGCGCTCTGTGGAGAGCAAGAAATCTGTCAAAAGCAAAAGTATTGTTAGATTGAAGGTAAAGAAAATCATCGTGAGGAAACCTGCACACACCTGCGAAAAAAAATCAATGGTTGTGTGTGAAGTTGACCAACCCGCACTGGGCCAACGTGGTCGACTAAGGCCTATTCACCCTGATTTCAGGGTAGGCTCGAGCCCCTCGGTGGGGACATAATATGAGCTGTTAACAGGCACACAAGATTGTAATTATATAAATAAAAATTACTTATTGTTTAAATCATAGTCAAAAGTAATTAAAACAGTAATCTTAATTATTAAATAAAACATGTTCGTAATAGCCAGCAGTCATAAAACTTCGTTATATCCAAAGGTTATATCATAGAAAGAGGAAACACTAGAATTAAATTGTTAACTCGGCGAATATCTCTTCACGGCTATTATAATCCAAGCGGCCCTTTTGTAACCATATTGAACTCAAAGCAGTTAAATATAACTGTTGTGATTAAATATTGGTAGCAAAGAAATGGTCAAAATTGCAAGCAGTAACGACCCAATCAAAAATGTCGGTGGCGTAGCGGCCATTTAGAGCGCGGGTTCAAGTCTCGGCACATACACATTTGTTTTCAATTTTCATTTTTTTTTGCAGATAATGATGGATGACATTCAAACATACAGAACACTCTCAGCGCGATTTATTTCACATATATTCTTTATAATTTATTTATTACTTTTTATTGTAAAAAGCTGTCAAGTTTTTTTTTACACTGGTATCGATTCAACGTATCTGGCTTCACTACAAATTAAAAAAAGTGAAAAAAAAAAAAAAAAAAAAAAAAAAAACATAAAGGGAGCATGTCACTTTATTTACCCGGAATCAAAGAAGTGACCCCGCAGTCAAATCAATACAATACAAATCTAAAGGAAGAAAAAATTTTACGCGACCAGATGGAGTAGTAATCAAAACGTGCTATGGGTGCCGGCTGTCATATAGCTACTCCATTTTTACAAAATTTTTTCTTTTTCATGTCCGGAATCAAAGAAGTGCCCCCAGCCAAATTACATGGAAAACTTACAGTTAGACAAAACACAGCGTTAGGCAAAATGCCTCACAAGCAACCCTGCCTTCAGACAACCACATCTTTGCAGACTTCTACAGTGCTTTGATGCTTGCAAAAATCTACTTACAGCTTAGAATCAGCGTAACCAATGTCTAAACAATACCGAAGTACGTTTAGGGCCGAACGACCTTCAATTACGGTACAAATTGCAACATTTCGCGTTAGATCAGTGTTGATATAAACCCAAATATGGTCAAGTTTGTTACGATCAATTTTATATATTGTTATGTTTTTTACTGCAATTACTTTGTCACGTTTTAGAAATTAGTTAAAGGGCTTCCGTATGTCAACGATTATTGCAAAGCTATTTGTTACAGTTTGTATACAAATAAATGGACTTTTTTCCAAATCTTCATTTTTATATATTTTTATCTATCTATCTATAGGGCCCAAAAAGTAGTAAAAGTTATAGGTTAATATTAAGACTATTTCTAAAAATATATTTAGATCTTCGTTTAGCAATAGACATAATATTTGGTTGAAATAATAAATGAATCCATGTCTTCTTTACTACAATAACCTCCGTGGTCGAGTGGTCAAAAGCTCGTGTGACGTTACGGAGGTTCCGGGTTCGAATTCCGGTGGGGATATCACTTTGTGAGACTTTCCTCAGTTTGGTTAGGACATTGCAGGCTGAATCACCTGATTGTCCGAAAAAAAAAGATGATTCCGTGCTTCGGAAGGCACGTAAAGCCGTTGGTCTCTACGGATGTAGATAAGAAGATAAGAAGAAGAACTATAATAACCTATTAATATTTATGAAATAAATGCATTTCTTTTATTACCTATTATCAGGCCACTGCTAGATCATGACAGTTCTCATTGTAACTCTTCTAACTATCCGTTTTCTGGTATCCAAACTAACTAAGTACGTTGTCAACACGGATTACTGCGATAAAAATCAATTTAACCGCATTCTATCGCAACAAATGTCGGACAATGCGACGCAATAACTTTGTACCTTGAGGCGCGGCGCGGTCTGCAGCGGTCATTTTTATGTTTTGTAGCAAAATTAATACATAAAACTATCATTGGTCTTGTGGTTTCATTCATCAATTTGCTTGATAAATTTATTACATAGACCTACTGAAAAGTTTTACATAATTTTTCTTTACTACTGTGCGGATCTATTTGCACAGAGTTCTATAAGAGCTGTTCACTCATCTAAGATCTGTTTGAGCCCCTTCAAGGGGGACTGTTATATGAGCCAATTAAAAATGTACATCCTTTTTTTATCTTTGTTTTTTTTGTTTACTGACGCATGTGTGGCAAATCGACATGCATTACGTACGTCATACCTCTCTTCCGTAGGGGTAGGCAGAGACCACTTCCTTAAATCTTTCGCTTCATTCACATTTATCAAATCATCTTGCATGCTTGTCAGTTTAGTAGATAATGATTATATCTATAACAAACTAATTTTGACTCAAACAAAAGCATAAAAATATAGTATCAAACGAAATTCCCCGCCATCATTATTGTTGTTTATTTTCTGGAGTCACGGCAGGCTGTCTCGGGCACTGGAGCGGCGCCGAACTATTAATAACTGTGACATTACGATTTCTGAGGTATTGTTGCAAACAATTTACAGTCTTTGTTCATAATTGTAACTGTAATTCATGTAAGCTCAAGTTGAAAATGGAATCTTTGCAAAATGCTTGCTTGCTTATAGTGTGAGTTTCAGGTAACCTAACTCACAAATCCTGGGTCAGCTTCTTGTGGGTCGTGTAAGGCTTTTCTTCAGCAGAGGGATAATAATGGCTAAGGGAAAAAAATGTGGTATGAGGAACACCTTTTAACAGAGATAAAACCTACACAAAAGTTTACCTTTAAACATTAACGTTTTATGATCATATAACTTTCCATCCGAAGACCATGACATTCACAGACATGCTGCGAGACGATGAGTCGTATTGGCGAGGTTAGGTAAAAGTGATTGTAGCCACTTAAAAGCCTTCACAGAGGGGTTCAAACTTACACAAAACCTTTGCATACCAAATGTATGCGGATTATCCGTCCGTAAGAGCATATAAATAAACTTAGGTATAAATTGAAAGACCCTTTAGTTATCGCCATCCCTAGCCTGGACATAGGCCTCTACCTCTACCGCCAGGGGAGAATCGACCCGTAGTACTCCCTGAATGGGCAGCAACAATTATAGCCACTGCACCACCCACTCTCTAACCTAAGTCCGCTCGCATCCACCCATTAAAATAATTCATGATTCAAAACTTTCACTTTGTTTTACATACATGACACTCATTTACATACAACAGCTCTCATATACTAATACATAATATACTTAAGCCCGTGAAAGTTTTTACTGAAAAAGTTAGACGCCTCATATAACTTAAAGTCTTCCCATATGTTAGTATGATATATTATTTATAAAAAAATACGAAAAAAATACTGAAAAAAGAAACAGAAACCAGAGAAGAAAAGTTATACGTAAAACTACACATGAATAAATAAAAAATATTATTTTTACATGAACGCTCGTTGTAACAAAAACTAACTTTCACATTTATATTAGTGGCCCAATGATCGCTTTTGTCACATAACACACATCATTATACATCCTAAGCATAGATCTTAATCTCACTATACAATATTCTTAAAAGAAGTCATTAGCTAAATGTCCTCACTATCATTTGATCCCATTTGAATGTTAACAATACGATACACTGATAATAACACTTTCAAATGCCTAATTATCAAGAGATCCGCGACAATTTATCATCGATAGTATAATAGTATCGACAGTTACATCACTAGAGTCGACAATGGTTCGCAAGGAAGGTTGAGAAACCGTAGCTTATGTCGTATCGTCTTAAAAATAACTACTACGATTTAGCTTATTATTTTATGATTCAATAGGAGTTCCTTCTTGGTGACCTATAATCCGCGTCTCAAGTAAGGATGCGCACGATTACAAATTTATTTGCGGTTGTAGTCTTTTTATAATACATTGTTCAAAGTGTGTAATTTGGCGTGCTCTTGACTGTAGATTTAAAATATTGTAGTTGTCCGTATAGTTTAACAAAGATTGATTTGGACACTTCTAAATGAAACATGACAAAAAATTAACTACAAGTTCCTTGCTTCCGGGTTTTTGCAAAAGTACGTGCTGCTTGCAGTTCTGAAAGTGCATGTTTAATCTATATAATAAAATTGTAGAGATCGAAAATCTGTACGTAGAAAAAAAATTGCTAAAACCTCAGGAGGATGTAAGATGACATAGAAATTATCCAGTTTTTTTTTGTTTGTCTGTTTGTACGCGCTAATCTCCGAAACTGTTGGACCAATTTTAATGAAATTTTTCATGTTGGTACCTTATATTACCGATCAACATCTTAGATAATTTTTACCGCAGGAAAATATCTCATTCTTAAGGGAAACTGCACGGAACAATAAAAAAATAACGCGGGCGTAGCCGCGGGCGGGCAGCTAGTATTATAATAAACGAAAAGTTAATTAAATATGTATCTATTATAGTACTCGTATTATAAACTCTTTACTACAGGAACAATCATAATTTATACACATTAATGATTTTCAAACCTTTGGTCCGTGATATATTTGCCAAAAAAATATGGTGAAAAACTGCTCGCGTTGATGTCTTTTGTTTCCGACTTTGAAGAGTCAAGACACAGAAGTATTATAGTACTAACACCAAATAGTAGTCCCTACCTATAGCCCGTAGTCAAGAGGCAGTTAGGGTCAGTACCTATGTGTTATCATCATATCATTTTATTTATTATCATCATCATCATCACATCAGCCAATAGACGTCTACAGTTGGACAAAGATCTCCACAACGATCGGTCCCGCACGCGTTTTTATTATTATTGTATTGTATTACTTGCACAAAGATCAATGAATATTTAGAACTGAAGCATAAATAATAATTTGCTAGCTATTGGTATGCGCTTGCGCGACCGAAACGAATGTCAGAAGGAATCAATTGGCGACCGAGGACGGCGCGCACGCTGCAGTTTGATTACTACATTACATTATCAGCAAAATTAAAAACAGTGACTCGATGGCACAATCGGTAGCTGGGTCCTATAGTCAAGGAGGTGAGGGCTTTCGATTCCCCTTCCGAGAACAATGTTCTCCATTTTCAAATTAATATTGTATACGACACTGTTGAAGAAGTATAAACAACTGAATTAATATCGAAGCAAGACGAACTCGATTAGGATTAAAATATGTATCTGTATATCAAAAGTAATAAATCGAACTGACAGAAGTTAAAACACGAAAGTATAGTTCCATGTTGCCAGGTTTCGGAAGGACAGAGTCGTGGGTTTGAATTCAACCTAAGCTATCTGATTTAGTGAAGTTAGATCTCGTTGCAAAATGCAAATTTTGTTACATTTGTTAATTTGATATCAATATTTTTTGTCGGCCTCTTTGCGCAACAAATAGCAAAATATTACGTTTCGTCTCCGGTTCCTCATAAATTACCATAAATTTGATACCAATTTTCCTATTTACGGCGAAAAACCCATTGAATAAATTTGCACAGCGTTTGCCCTCTGGCCCGAATCGTAACAAGATTTACAATACAAAATATATAATGTAGTAACATAAAATACAACGCCTGTAGGGCAACCACCAGTGACAGTCGCTGTTTTATAATTTGTTATTTACTTCAGGCCGAATACAATATCTTCCGGATATTTGCATCCTAAATTGATGAAGAACAGATAGGCTTTATTGCACACTTGCACACATAAAAAACAAACCATGTGTCTGTAAGTCCGTCTCTCACTTTCATTGAGTTGAATTTATTGCTTATACTACATTAAACCGCGTCGTAGTCACTCGCATAATTAATTAATTTGCTAAACAAAATGCAAGATCTAATATTGTAAAATCAATTACTTGAATTTGGATTGTAAGACACCAGCAGTATTAGTCAATATCAAAGACTTGTCGCGGTGCCCCGCGGCAAATATCTTGCCGAAGTTGGCCAAAGGTCGGCAATGCTCCAATTTGAAAATATTGAAATACTTACAGTTCACGATCCGAACTCATTTTAATTAGATAATGTAAGTAAATGCCGAAACCTGAGTAATGAGCGAATGTCGTGACTGTAATGGAGGAAATCTGAGTTTTTGATTTATGGTGTTGTTGCGAAACTTTAATTTGCCGTTCGTTCTGTGTTTGGTATCGCTTCGTGCTTTTCTATAATATAAAGATAAGAAAACTAGGCGAAACATAATTATTTTCAAAAGGTATTGTGGTGGCTCTTTACAATGCAAATTATTTGGAACTAAAATGTAAAATATATTAGGAAAAAAAAAGTTTTACAACTTATCACTAGCTTTGCCTTGCAGTTGCACCCACGTTCATTTATTTTTGGTTGTTAAGTATCAAAAAATTTTTTTTAATCCATCTTTTGTAGTTTTTTTACCGTTCTCCGTCGTTTTTTTAACTATGTATTCCTGTACGTTTTACAACTATTTATAATATTCTGTAATGACCTAGACTGCTCTAAAATATTTTTTTATGCTCTAAACTGTTCTAGAGGGTGATATTTTCAACCTCTATATTTTATTGTTAATGCATTAAAGAAACATTCAAATGAATTAATGCGCCACCTAACCACTATGCCAACGACACAACAGCTCATTAGTAATTTATAACGGAATAAATAACACATTGCGATATTCGTCATGACCATACAAACGTAAACTGGTCCAACGCAATATTTATTTAAATACGAATATGTAGAAATTGAATAAAAACGAATAAGACGAGACAAAAAAATGCAAATTGCGAGTGATAAACTGTGTTATTAAGATAACTGGCATATTTTATGAAAAAATTTATGTAGGTACAATGTGTAGTGTGCTAAATATTTTTACAAAATAGTATATTACTTTCGCCTTTTCGACCATATAACTTATATTTTATGGCTGTTGAACACTCAGAACCTCGTAAAAAGTCGGTCCTTCCAACTTCATATAAAATGTAAAATATAACCTACTTACTATTGAACGCTAAATTGTTACTAAAAAGTAAACAAAAAAACTTACATAGAAAATATTTAAAAGTTATTATTTGTGTTAAATATCAAGTTCACGTTTAAACTTGTAAGTCCTACTCTACCGGCAGTGACAGTATTAATCCTGAGTATCATGTCAACACCTTTACTGTGAGCAGTAAGCAGCTCAGTGATAGTTGCGTCAGCTGGTTCACATGACGAGAAAAACGCCGCACGCGCAGCCAGGGCAGCGATCTAGACAAAAAGCGAGTCTAGGAGATTATCCCGGTTAGGAGTGGCGCAATGGACATGCTAGTGATCTTTCATTGGTCTGAGGTTGATAACTGGGTCACAAATAGGATGAAGTAAGTTTGCCACAAATAAAAATACTTAGCTCAAGCCCATCTCTTAGCGACCCCCTAGACTAGACTTTTTGTTAAATTATGAGAAGTATTACTGGCCACTATCAGTAACTGGCCACTTTGTAGTTTAATTCTCCGAAATAAGATTACAACGAGATTATTCTCTTATCTTATTTTGGAGCATTAAACTGGAAATAAAGTGGCTAGTTACTGATTGTGGCCAGTAATACTTTGGTTTACCCTGTATAAAAGCCGTCCGTTCGTTCGCCCTCTTTCCAATGAAGCTTTGGACATCGACTCTTTTAACTGTCCCTTCTCTAATATCCGCATAGTCTTTCTTCCTCTCTAAGTAGCATACTTGGATCACTTAATACTATTATCTTATTTACGTCTTTAGAAAACATCGTGTATTACAAATCTACATCATAACATCCTAAATAGCATAACGGCGAACCGCATAGCAAATGATATGTTGTCACAGCGCGCACAATGGGTGGCGGCAAAACATCATATTCACACAAATTACACTGTTGCACGACTCTGTAACGGATACATTGGGGATAATTCTCCTTGTCAACTAGAAGTGTTTATGTCCTTAGTGAGCTTTTAGAGACCAAAATGGACAAGTGGTAATTTTAAATTATACCAATTTTGAAACTTTTGGCGCGGCGTCGATTAGGTGTGCATGGCAAAACATATAAATGTAACTTAAAATTACATCTTATTTTAAAATATCATCAAATAAAAACACATTAGTTTATCACCCGTTAATTTCTGTTCCCGTATCACGAAAAATATGGATGACGATTTTTTTTTGACTCGTGAGAATTACCACCAACATTTATATTATATTTAGTTTGTATAGTGCGTACGCAAATATGTACTACTTTCTTGGAACTTGGCGACAATTGTGTCAACAGAGATCGAATTGATATACTAACTGTAAATAAGATCTTAATTAGCTGTTTTGAAATAACTAGTAATGGTTTACGATTTTACGATGGGATCTCATGGTTAAATATTTTATAGAAATCTAGTGCCCGTTTTTTTCCCAAGGGAATGAGGGTTTCCTACTGAAAAAAGTTAGTGACAATAACGAAACTTAGCGCTGAAATATCGGGTGGTGGGATTCTTAAAGGGCCGTTAAAATGTCTCATAACATAAGTGTACGAAATTTTAAAATCACATGCACATACTAGTATTATAATTATTATCTGTGCAGTATAAGTGACGACGTCTTAACAAATATTAATAGGGCATGCTCAATCGACGGTTTTAAACCACTACTGTCCCCAAAAAACTTATTTCGGAATTGAAAACAAATTCAACTGTCCCATTCAAAATAGTAATTTTAATTGCACAATATGTACAGAAATATAACATTTTTGCGTTTCCGGAAAGGTTCATTTGGGAAAGTTAATCAGAACCGTTGGCTGAGCCTTCTTTAAGTTTTTGTCAAACTATCTGTTACATATTTTTGATCCCGGTAATCACAATCAGAATGGCATTTGTTATTAAAAACCGAGTGTATTCTTCTGCAGCCGTGCGCCGGCGCCGCCGGTGATCGCCGCCGGTGAGCGGCGTGTCTTCGTGTAATGTCAAGGCGCTGCATTGTGCACGGAGGCTGCATGCTTTCAATAATACTCACCATCTTATACTGCCAGATCCAGATTTATGTTTCTCTTTTTATTTATTTTTACACAGGATAGTCCAGTCACAGATAATATAATACTAGTTACACTAGTAGTTCAGTACAAAATCCGTGACAGATAATATCTAATCTAAGAGTTATCCATCATCAATCATTTCCGCCGATAGCGTAGAACCCAGCGATCTGGAGATTTTTGGGGGAGGCCTTTGTCCAGCAGTGGACATCTTTCGGCTGAACTCTACGCAATAAAACTATTTTTGGTAACCTGAAAATAACACTAAAAACGAAACGAAAGAAATTGTTACTCTCCAAAGTGCCTTGACCTTCTCTTTTTGTTCACGATTTTAATTAGAGACAGCCTTCTAGGAGTAACATAAAATCCCTTTTTGAGAATTTGTTTTTAGTAAAATATAGACCGAATACTTTTTCATTCTACTTCTGTTTCACATGTACAAATATAGTGTTGCGTTTTAAAAATCACTCAAATTGTAAACTGTTAGACGGTGCGTTACAACTGTCTCAATTGAGGCTTACCACCAAATATACCTTGAGGTGGAGGACCTTTCAGAGTAATTTGCAACTATAATTGTATAATAATTATTACTGCGGTCTGTCCATAATTGTGTTCACACTCGCAGCGCCGAGATGCGGTTGGGAAGGCGTATTTACACTGCCTGAACACCTTTTTTGGTATCTAACTTATTACTTTTAGTTCTAATTTTGTGATTATTTAAAAAAAAATATTGTCACTATGTTAAAAAAGCATGATGTTGATCATAGTTTGTTATTTTTTTATTTTACATTCACATAAAATGTCTATATGGATAGATTTTTTTCCCATGCTTCTATAAATGTCCACTGTTGAATTCTGGCTTCTATCTTGGTAGAAGAAATGCCTGTCCTTAAAGTATAGATAAAAATATAATACATAGTCTAAAAAACTAAAAAAACACGCTTCCTGTCCGCCATATTGGATTTAAGTCACGTGACTTTTTTTTCGTATTCCTGACAGCAAACCCTTTCATTTGATACCCATATCATGGGGGTGGATTTCAAACAGCCAGTTCGCCATCTTAGGGAAGCCGCCATATTGGATTTGTAATGACGTTTCTTAGCTAGTCATGTATTGTCATCAAAACTCAGAGCGTGTGCAAAATTTCATCCTAATCGAAGACCGGGAAGTGGGTCAAATTAAGATTCCAAGATTTTCTTACATACATAGTTACTTACAAGTGAAGCTAATATAAAGCGTGTAAAAAACATCTCTAAGTGCCTGTCATTATCCCCGCGCTCAACAGATGTACTTGGGTTACATACGAGTATGTCAAATGTGACATACGGTGACCTAGTAATGTGACATACGGTGACCTAGTGGCTAAAGTCGTCGTCGTTTTCATTCGGGGACGCCCAGGTTCAATGTGTTTTGTGATTTTCAAGTTCTCAGTTCAGAAGTTTTTCTTCTTTATTCATGTCTTTAAACAGCTCATATATGTCCCCCAGCGAGAGGCTCGAGCCTACCCTTATACTACGGTGAATAGGCTCGGACCACGCTGGCCCAGTGCGGGTTGGTCCAACTTCACACACAAACCTTTGAATTTCTTCGCAGGTGTGTGCAGGTTTCCTCACGATGTTTTTCCTTCACCGTACGAGGTAAAGGGCGTCGAATAAAACATATGAATTCGAAAATCAAAAAACACATTGGTACGTGCCGAGGCTCGAACCCGTGAACTTCGGAATAGAAGTCAACAGCCCCTAGCCACTTGGCACAGACGCTCTTCTTTATTCATGTACGTACATATGAATAAATAAGAAAAGAACCTGTGAAGAAAATTCGAAGGGAGTGTGAAGTTAATCAAGTCGCACTGGGCCGTGATGGTCGACTAAGGTATATTCACTATGATACAGGGCAGGCTCAAGGCCCCTCGGTGGGGACATATTTGAGCTGTTAATATTGACGAATATAACTAAGGCCTGCCTACGCCTCCGGGAAAGAGGCATTACTGTATGTATATATGTATAAACTAAAGGCAATCATTACACGTTCAATATTCCATACAAAAGACATCAACGCGTAAACAGCCTTTATCTGATTTGATTACATTTTATAAAACAAAATATAAATAGTTTCCTGAAAAAACTCGTTTTCATGCTAACAAGCTTCAATATCATGATAACAAGAAGTTTTTGTAAATGTCATCCACCTCTCTGCATTATTGTCGGTAACCAGTTTAAAAACTCGTTCACAAAATTACCGCTTTATTATTCAATCAAGTGAAGTGTGTACTCGATTTTATCATAATCTTAAACAATAATTATGAGTCGTTCGAAGATTTCCCACTGTAGGCCTACTGTGTAAGTAGCGACAGGCTCGAGAAGCTGTCCAAAACGCGACATAGTGGACATTAGAGTATTAGAGCCACAGTAGTTTCTGTCAATATGTCGCGTTTTGACAGCTTCTCAAGCCTGTCGCTACTTACATTAGTAGGCCTACTGATACGAAAAACAATAATATTCTTTTTTAAGGCATAGTTGCGTGAGTTTTTGGAATTGGTGGAACTGGAAGAAACGTGAAAGGAACATATGGTTTTTTTAAGTTAAAGCGTTATGTGTAGAATGTGCCACTACCATCTAACTAGACCAATTCTTGAAATATTTGGTCGGCTGCTCCAAGTTTCTAGTCACTACGCAGCTCCGCCGTCACTCGACCGACTCCCCAGTTTCCCAGGCCCGTTTTCCCAAGCATTGTTTATCTGGCAGGCAGCGAGCCGATCTTGCACCGATCTGGGCTACAATTTTCTGGTTACAAATATAATTTTGGTGCTCATTTGCATGCTCAGTTAGTTTTC
>OX419600.1:756286-923288 GCA_948473455.1 Teleiodes luculella
ACTGGTTACAAACATAATTTGGTGCTTATTGCATGCTCAGTTAGTCTCAAATGTAAACCCTTATTATGTATCATATTGACTACGCAATTTTCATCGAATTGTAAAAGTTTGAATAGAGAATTTTGTGGGTAATTCATAACGAAGCTATTTGCATTTCGAAAATTTGCTGTTTGCTATTGGAATGGAAATTTCAAATATTTATGGTTCTCATTGAAATTAATGTTACGTAACCAGTTGCATGGACGAACTGAAATCATGAAACCTTGTCTTGATGGAATAAAAACCCACAGCATAAGATTTTTTTAACATCACAATATTAAATGTTGAGATACCGGGTATTATGAATCAGGCTTGGTGTATCTCCGTTTAATTCAAGTAAATATGTATTGTATTACTGGCTCCGCCCGCGTTAACAGCTTTTCCCGTGGAAATGAGGCATTTTCCCGTAGTAAAAGATAGCTTATGTTACTCAGGGTGAATGTGGCTTTCTAATGATGAAAGAATTTTCAAAATCAGCACAGCAGTTTTAGAGTTTATTCATTACAAACATACACACACACACATGCACAAAAATACAAATCTTTCCTCTTTATAATATTAGTATGATAGAAGATGTAAGTGGCAGCTTAAAACTAAAACTTAAATAATGAAGCCTACGCAAATAGGATTATTTCTAACACAACAACTTTTCCAGGAAATGTAAATATAAATATTCATTTTGCTATGTAATGTACAGATAGATTTAGACTATTTTTATTATAAACTAGCTTTCCGCCCCGCGGCTCCGCCCGCGTTAAAAAATTTCTTGTGGGAATGAGGTATTTAAAAAAAAACTCTCCGTAAGAACCAACCTTGGACTTCAACAAACATTAAAAAAAAATAATTAGTAATATTGGTCCAGGCGTTGTTGAGTTATGCGCTTACCAACACATTTTGCGATTCATTTTAATTTTTTAGGTAAAAGGTAGCCCATATTATTCCCCAAGGTCCATCCTATCTTTTTACCAATTTTTATTATAATCGGTTTAGTAGTTTCGAAGCCTGTTCAATGCAAACAAATAATCTAGTATAATTTCCCCGTTTGTAATATTAGTACGAGTATAGATATAAAGTACTCCCATACGACTATAGCACTCAAGTTCAATCAACTAACAACAAAAGCAAAAAAGTTCAATTAATTAATATTATTACAACCGACGTCTTTGTCTTATCACCTGACACTCAAATCAAACATTTCTCAATGGGCTGAATAAAAAATAAATCATTCGCAACAATTTTGTTTGAAAGATGTCTGAATGTAATTAGTTGTAGCAAGTCACGATCGACCCGAAGTGAATATTATTGAACTAGGGGTCAGTTCGTATTGGCAAGCAGACTGACGTTCAGATGTGCCCTTACGTCAGAAACTGTAACGATCGACGATTATGACAACGTAAAGATATGTGATACACTAAAACTAAACTAAAACATGTTTAATTTTTTTATCCAATTCAATATTATTAGCTTCTTGCACACAAATAAGAAACGGATTTGATTTGTGTATTATTTTTACTTATACTAATTGTTATAAATTAATAATAATAATTTGAGTAACATAATGTGATATGATTTTATAATTTGGCACCTGCGACGCTTCAATTTTACTGACTGCGAAGCTTTGTTGTACGAAACATGCATAATATAAAGGGTCAAATAAAATTATCAGCATACACTTATTTCATTGACTAAACTGTGCGGAAAGAGAACCGTCTGTCGTGAATTTTAGAACGAAGCAGTACTTCATTATCGTATTTTTACGTTTCGATTTAATATATTTGGTACTTTATTTATTTTAACAGTCCATTTAATCCAAATGGGCATCAATATTCTAGTTCCTTTTACACCACTGGACGGTTTCTCTTTCAGCACAGACTCTATGCTATTGATCATCTACTACATAAATTAATAATCATTTTAAAAGTAACGTATCTTTAATTTTTCACATCGCACATACCTACATACGAAATATGACAGGGGTCACTACTATACCACCCAGTGTTCTCTCGAGCGAGTGGTGGTATGCTAAATGCTGCAGATCCTATCGGCTGCACCAGATCTGTCAGAGATAGCGAACAATTTGCTCGCCATGACAAGCCATGTTTGTTTAACAGAGAAAGAGACAAGACGGTAATATCACCTTTCATGCAAGCTTGTTCCACCTTCGATCCCGTTAAATGCAATTGCAGCAACATTTATGTATAGGTATATCAATTTATTTTCGAATCAAAGAAAATTCACTTGTCTTTCTAATTATGCTCTAATACAAAAAATCGTGTTTTTTTTGCTTCTTGTTAAAAAAGTGACAGAAGGGGAAATATATAGTCCCTAATTTGGAACAGTCAAACATCAAATTAACAAAATGTAAAAGTAAAAAAAGCCCAAGGCATTAAAAAAATACCTCAACTATATTTCTTACAAAAGTTGTACGGTCTTAAATCATTTTGTATTTATTTGCAACTTACAAATCACTTGCACTCTCATAATCCAGTTGATCTCGCGTCCTTCCTCAACACTCAATTGAAATATTAAAGTTTTAATAACAGTTACATAAGTAACAGTTTAAACATACGTTAGGTCACATTCGGCAGGATGTTACTAAATCGAACTAGTATTAATAAACTGTTACATTACACTTATGCACTCATATTAGTCGATAGCGAGTTTAATATTTAAATGTGTGATTTATTTAGGAACAAAACTGTGATCCATAATCCTACTAATATTATAAACGCGAAAGTTTGTGAGTATGGATGTATGTTTGTTACTCTTTCACGCAAAACTACTACTACTGAAGGGATTTTAATGAAACTTTACAATAGTATAGCAATACTTTAATATAGCTTATAAATCAGAATAATACATAGGCTACTTTTTACACCGGGAAAAAATACTTATTTCTCACGGGAAAACCACTTAACGTGGGTAGAGCCTAGTATAATATAAGATGTGAGGTCAACGACATACCCTAACCCTATATAATAATAAATTAGTTGGACTGTCTCACAGAGGACCACGGTCTATATTGCTCTGACGATTGTCCGAAAAGTAGGTTTACTGTATATTGCTTTGGATGCTTTGAAACTTTGCCGTCAAGAGTTTTGAAGGAATCTTTATAGCCAGGGCGTACAGCCTATCATTTTTGGGAGAAGAATTGAGTAAAAGACTATTGCAATCCAAGAGGATCTAATTGTAGTCTGCCTTTATTGGTTAGAGAGCCTCCGACCGACTGACTGAGACTGATGAGCTTCTTGAGAAGAAACGAAAAACAGACTGATTTTCAAAAGAAAACATCGTATAGAAACATGAAACCCCTGCTGTATATTTGAAGATTGTACACGATTTCGACGACCAACCCGCGTTTCTCACGATCAGTAGGCCTACTATGTAAGTAGCGACAGGCTCGAGAAGCTGTCAAACGCGACATAGTGACTTTAGATAGAGCCATAGTAGTTAGACAGCTTCTCGAGCCTGTCGCTACTCGCTACTTACATGTAGGCCTACAGATATTTTTTCTCAAGAGTGCGGGCGAGCTACTTGTGTGTTCACATTGTGTTTGTGTGCGTAGCGCTCAGTTTAGTCGTAGGTACGCACACAAGAACGCGTGTCTCTACGCACTACACTACAAGTAAAGCTCGCCTGGCCTCGTGAGAAGAAATAACTGTACAGGCTTTGAAAAATATATCATCAACTATTTAAGTTATTTTGAAACCACCAAACACCTTACATTTAACGATATTCCCATACATGTTGGATTTGCATTCGGCAACCGAGCTAAACAATGGTCTCCTTCTAATGACCTCTGCGGGAGGTCGGAGGTCCCGGAAAGCGACGCGCGCGCACATTCGACTCGTGCGCAATGGGTAGGGCTGCCAGCTACTCCACAAAATTAATAAAACAGGGTATTTCATTCCTCGAAATGTAAATTTTCCGGTGCCCCTACCGGTCTGGATGTTTTATTTGTATTCATAAATCTCTTTACATATTTATTTATTTACATATTCTGTTTATATATTTGACATCTATATGTAAATATTGCCTGAAATAAATGAATTTATTATTATTATTATTATAAAGGTTATGTATAATCTTAGAAACAATATTCATATACCTGTTAATTTATTACTCCGTAATGGTCTGGTCTGGATTCCAACACTTCACTTTCAGGAACTTGTCTATTTTCTTTAAATAACCGATTTTAAACATTCATCATCAGCCGAAAGACGTCCACAGCTGGACAAAGGCCTCCACCAAGGATTTCCACAATGATCGGTCCTGCGGCATCCAGCGGCTTCCCGCGACCCTCACCAGATCGTCGGTCCACCTCGTGGAGGGCCTAAACATTAAGAAACTTTAATTACAAACCCCGATATCAAAAATCTGTATGTGAGCAGCCCTAGAAGCGCGCGCATGCGCTCGTGCGCTTTATCTGCGCGCGCCACACGCGAGCCGTGCGCGCTAGACGAATATGAGCGAAAGTTTCCTCCCATAGGCTATTTCGCAACATTTACAATGAGACCCTTATTTTACTCATAACTTTACTGTTCGTATACTGCTAAACTCCTACCACAAGTATAACTAGGATGTTAGAAGATTTGGTTGGCCGCCTTGGAATGGGGTATGTAATTTTTTTTTGCTCCGAACAAAACATACATTTATCTAGCTCATTTTATTTTTTTATATTAATTTCGTTATTTTGTCTTTATATATATACCTTACTTATTATTTAACTATTAGTGATAAAGATACCGTGGTCCATTTGATATGGGTGGGTCCAGCTAGAGTATCAGTGAACTTAACAATGATCTAGCTAGAAAAAACTCTAAGTGATAGAGTATTTAATTAAAATGTAGTGATTTCATTAAGTAATTGAAAGAGAATAAATTACACACAGTGATTATTCCTGTCATGCCCGCAGCGACAGACAGACTGACATGCGTTTTATTGCTGTTATTAGTTATTGTTATATTTTTAACACTGTCAGGCCTTGACTTTCCGACACGATAGCTTTGTTGTGAAGTGAGTCATTTTTAATATAGGTATGTACGGTAATATTTTTGTAATATAGAGTACCTAACAATTTACCACTTGAGTTAGCAGTCCTTCAAGATACCCTAGGGTCGGTTTCTTTTTAATTGCCCTATGCTGGAGTCAAAAAGTCGAATCAAGCTTCACCGGACTTGAGTACGACGAATCAAGCTCCCTCGGGTCGCTTACTTGGGTTTATCTACGACTTTACTAATTTGTTCGCGCACGGAAAGCTCTCTACAACTTTTAGAGCTAGCTAGAGCCTTCTCTACAACTTTTTGATTGATTTGGAATACTCAGAATCTAGACTAGAGTTACCCTAAAATCAAAGTCCGACATCACTAAACTTAACAAACTAATGATTAATTTTTCTAACCGGACGATAACTTCCTCTTATAAATGTCACAGTTAAAGCGACCAAATAGACTATTTAATTTTTTATTTGAAATTCTGTTTCGTTCTGAAATAGACTCTTGATAGAGGTGTGTAGCAGTAGTAACGAGTAGTATGCATGCATATCGTGTGAGTTTCGAGGTTAACCTACCTCACAAACCCGTGGTGTCGGAATTATAGAAACGCCTTAGGCTTCCGACATCCCGGCTAATATTTACGGATGTAGTCGCTATAGGAGCGACTACATGGCTTTTACGTGCCTTCCGAAGCATGGAATCATCTTTCTTTTCGGTCAATCAGGTGATACAGCCTAATGTCCTAACCAAACTGAGGAAAGTCTCACAAAGTGATATTTGTTCGACGAGGCCCCACCGGGATTCGAACCCGGAACCTCCGTAACGTCAGGCGAGCTTTTGTCCACTCGACCACGTAGGCTGTGAGTAGTAGTGTAGACTAGTGAAGTCAGTTCCCCGGGGGCACGTCCCCTAAATCCGGTCACACATGTGACTGCCACTTACTTTCACATATATGGGCGCGGGCGCAGGGCAACGTACCGAGTTGGACATTAGTAGAGGAGACCTTGAGGGGCACACACACACTACGACAGACAGACTATAGTAATGTAATGAGTCTGGCGAATAACTATACTACATATCTAATTTAATTGTACTTATAAAGTGACTGAATTGTATTTCTGTTTTTAACTTCCAACAAAAAAGAGGGGAGTTATTTATAAGTTTGACGTGTCTGTCTGTCTGTGGTATCGTAGCTCCTAACTGATGCGCCTATTTTGATATATAATATATTGGTTGTTTTACCTGCTTATATATCAGAATATCGAACGCCATAAGCAAAAATTCGAAAAAAAAACCATAGGCTATAACTTTTATTGTTTTTGACTTTCTCGAGTAATTTTTTTGCACCTTACAGCTCTCGTAAATATTAATATCATATCTTCAGATACAACTCTCTCACATATAAGGGGATCGCACTTTTTCCTGAAATCGGGGCCTACTATACTACGGGAGCGAACGAAAAGCTCAAATGTCAAAAGATGATGCAGCAACAACGCCCGCGTTAACAGGTTTTTACCGTGGGAATGAGGTATTTTCCCGCAATAAAAAGTGGCCTATATATTAATCTAAGGTGTCAGCTAACTCCATATAGAGATAAGCTCGCCTTTGTGTACTAGTTTTTAAGCATAATTGTTATTTTTAATTTGTGCAATAAAGAATATAATAAATAATAAATAATAAATAATAAATAAATAAATAATAATAATACATACCAAATTTCATTAAAATCGCTTCAGCCGTTTAGACGTGAAGAAGTAACAAACATAATATACACAGTCACAGACTCACAAACTTTCGTTATTATGATATTAATTGTGATATTAGTGTGACTAATGTCTACCAGTGGACTACCCGGCTAGCGTTTTGTGCTAGAAATTTTCTTTCATTTACTATTAGTTACAAAATTACCTAAGACATTAGACAACTACACAAGTGCGACATACGGTGGCGGTCTCATGTAAACTTATATCTGACCGTACCAACCAAACTGCGTTGTATATAGTCAGTAAATGCCACAACTCTTACTGTTATCGTATCGATGTCTGTCTGTCTGTCTGTAACTAGTATTATTTTATCTGTGTTCTGTATTTGGCTAGGCCGGGTGCCGCCATATCACACACGACTCGGTTTCCGTAAATGCCAGTTTTGCCGCTTACGACCACATTACATTTCACAGACTTGTATTTATTTATCAATTATATACAGATAACATGTTGGTTGGAGAGCACGTTATGAGAATGTAGTAAAGTTAAACTGGATAGAAATGTAAATGGTATGTTGCGGAAATGAATATAAGTAAATTTATTTTGGACTTTTATAAGTACTTGTAAGTATTTATGTGTCACTAACTACCACTATTATAAGTATCGTAATTTTCAAAGATGGTTTATGTTACTCTACAAAACTTTTTTAATTCCCTTATTTTTCTAATTTGTGGTTACAGAATATTAAATTAAAGTGTACCGTTACACATTCCTAATGGACATATTATTAAACGCAATAAAATTACGCACAAGCAATTATTTCCAATTGCAACATATTAAGTTCTACGGATAGACATACATTTATAGCGCTTGAGCGCTTATTAAACTATCCCTAATCACTATCACTAGGTACATAGTACAAAACAAAGTCGCTTCTCGTCTGTCTGTCCCTATGTATGTTTAGATTTTAAAAAAACAATCACGCTTTAACTACCGGGCGAATTGGGATGAAAGTTAGCACACATTTGGTCCTAAAATAACACATAGGATAGTTTATATTTCGAAAAAAAAAATTATCACCCCAACGGGAATCCAAATTAATATTAAATGAAGCTAATTAGCTCACATCGTGTATAGAAATCGACATCTACGAGTACGCGGACGAAGTTGCGCCCATAAACTAGCGTGTATGAGTTAATAACTCAAGTTACGCCATTTTGGAAGTCCGCTAAAACTTCGGTTACGACAGTTTGACATCCGTATGTGATGCCTTAACTTATTTACAGTTAGTTGGCCGTTTCCGTCACATATGCGTTAATTTACTTAAGTACAGTGATAATTAAATTAAATAGCTATCTGCATGGTAAAGTTATTATTAGTATAATCATTTGTATGTTCTGGTGCTTGTAGTTGTATTCTTTGAATTTAATAAACACCATGCAATTTAACTGGTTGTTTATTCGCAACATGGTGGTAGTACTCATGAAACTGAACAACTCTCTCTAAGGAACATAGGTTGAAAACTCAGAATTAAAATTCAACTTTTCATAAGTACAAACTTCAGTCACGTGACCGGCTACTTTGTAATAAATAAGAAGAGAGAAAAGACGGGAAATGAATTTACAATTTCAATGAATAAATGTATTTGCTGTTATTGAAGCCGAACTAATATGGACATAGACATAGACATAGACAAACATTTATTCAGCACAAAGACACACTTTACAGATAAATAACAGTAAAAATAACAAAGAAAGCAGAAAAGTACCTACACAATAAAAAATAAATATTATAAAATAGTGTGTCACAAATGCTAATAATATATAACTATGTACCTTTATATATATATATGTCGGAAAATAGGACAGAAGAGACGATGGTGGGCGGCAAAGCAAATAAATAAAGGGAACCCGCGAAGGGGTAACACGCGAGAATACGTTAAGCGTGGGCGTATGCTACAATAACTTTTAGAGAACCATCGTACACTATCTTTGTCAGGACTACCCCAATTTGTCATCACTATTGAAACAGACTTTACCAACTATATCGAATGTCGTTACGATTGAAACAGACTTTACCAACTATATCGAATTCCATCACAATTGGAACACACTATTACCACCATAGACTCGATTGTTTGTTATCATGAGCGATCGGGACCTAATCAATCCCTAAAAGGGGTTTAGGTAGATCCGAGCACCATCAAAATGCCATAAGGGGGAACTGGCATGGAAAACACTGAACAATTACAAACTGGCCAACCAAGGGGCCTCCCCGCCCGGACCTTATGTAACTCGACCATATTACAGTTACTCTACCCGCGGTCATGATAACAATGCCATAGCTAACACCATACGAATATCAGAACCTAGCCAACCTTGCTAACGACACGATAATTAGATCACTTTACTCACGGTTTACAGACAGACACCACTGGACTGTGGTACAAACAATATTCCAACAACCATTATTTCAACATACATCCAAATCTCACATCGAATCACACATCACAAAACACACCGGACCAGTACGTCCACCAGAATCACACTAATTCTCAGACACACAAAGTTATCAACGCGGCTGCGGATCTACCAAGAGGGCTCGCCCGCACTGAGCAGCGCTATTTATGTGAGTGCACCACCCGGTCCCACTCTCGGTAGTAGGGCCTTCTGTCAAACGTCACCGCGCCAACTTCACTCCGGTCAACTATATTGATTCTACCCTCTGATACTCGAGAAAGTAAAATAAAAACTGTCATTCGATGTTTACAATCGATTTAAACGATCAATTTTGCTTCAATCGCCGACACGGCCATCCTGCGTTGACACACGTCCTCGTGTGTTCGATTTGAAACTAATTAAAAGCAACACTTAATACCGCTCGGCTATTCCTGACCAAAACATTACCAGATCGAAGACTGTTTAATTTCTGCCAGATAAATTCAGATACAGTAAAAACTATCAAGTACCATTACATTACAGTCACAAGTCACCGTGACATCACTAGTCGTAAACCGTAAACACTGTTAAAGTCAAATATGAGGTATCTTCTTCGCGGCCTACTGCTATCACATAGACTTGCAATGTCCATAAGTCAATTCCATGACTCCATGGTCTATCTGAACCCTAATACTCGTACAACATAACCTCAGCCAGAGCCGCGCATGCACGGACTACTCAAAGTGGACTATACCCGTTTCAAAAGTGAGCGCGTCTCTTACTTTAAAAGAGAGCGTCCCCAAAAAAACAACAATGTACCACTAAAAGCACGCACATGCACGGGCTACTTAAAGAGTGGAGTATCGCCATTTCAAAAGAGAGCGCGTCTCTTACTTTAAAAGAGAGCGTCCCTAAAAAAAAAAAACAATAATGTACCACTCAAAGCAGACTCCGATTTCTACGCACTACGGCTCATCCAAGCCTCCGCTTCGGTCAACTACAATACAGTAAAATCGAACTCAGAACCTAACTTCCAGTTTTATAACTTCACTTCAACGGTACGTAACCCTCCGATAACTTCTACTAACGGTAAAACACGAAACTTTAAACGAACACTCCGTATCATGAAAATCCATTGTGAAAAATCTAAAACGCTATTAAATATTCGCGGTTGTTAACTACACTAACACACATAACACGCACAGATCTACCAAAACAAATCATGGACTCACCATGTCATACATGTGAGCCGGTGTACCTCAGTACACATAATTGCAGAGGTCTCCCATGAGACTTAAATAAACACAAGGACTCACCATGTCACACATGTGAGCCGGTGTACTCAGTACACATAATTGCACAGGTCTCCCATGAGACTTAAATAAAAACAGTCATTAGCTCCAGCCGCACATCGCGCCCTGAACGATTCAAATCGCAGTTACGACTACGATGGAGCATAATGAAGACACAGAAATTTTAATAAGTAGCTCAATAATTGCAGAGAAATCTCCCATGAGATTCAAATAAAACCAGTCATACCTCCAGCCGCGCATCGCGCCCTGAACGACTCAAATCGCAGTTACGACTACGACGACGGAGTGTATGAAAACACAAAAAAATAAGTAGCTCAATGCTCATACCCCCAGTCGCGCATCGCGCCCTGAACGATTCCAATCGCAGTTACGACTACGACGGAGTGTATGAAGACACAGAAATAAGTAGCTCAATAATTGCAGACAAATCTTCCATGAGACTCAAATAAAAACAGTCATTCATAGCTCCACCTGCACATCGCGCCCTGAACGATCCAAATCGCAGTTACGACTACGAAGGAGCGTATGAAGACAAATTTTAATACGTAGCTCAATGTTCAATGTCATATTTCCAGTAACGCATCATTTTTACAAACAACTAAACAAACTAATTTTCACAATAAAATCGCACGAGTTGGGTACTTTACGCCAGAATCACGTTTCCGAACCACGTAGCCAAACGAACAATAAATCACAAAAATTTAATTACGCGCGGTCTAATAGTTACACTGCTAAATATTTCAACCGATAATCTCCGAAAATTCAACCAAAATACAATCGAAAAGACCTATTGATGCAACGGGATATTTTCCGCTAACGTCAAACTCGGGGCGCATTATTTGGCGTACAATATTCGAACTACGTTTACGACAGCAAATAGTACACAACAAAAGAATTCAACGAATTTAAACTTGACGCAGTCACATACGATTAAAATGGAACAGAAATATTACAGTACCTGATAAACAATGCGTGTGCACAAAGAACACTGATTCTGATTCTAATTTTCACGCGTAAAACATAAAGTACTTTAATGTTTGACACCCAAAAAATCTTGACTACATCGACAATTCGGACGCAACATAATGACATTTTTTTTACCCACAATAAAAACGTTCTAAAGTTCGGATGAAAAATTAACAACTTAGAAATGAAATTAAAAATTCAAATTCAAAATAAAATCGCTTGATCGTTACTTTACTACGATTAAATTAAACTATAGGGCTCTTTATCGCACTTCTGATGTCGGAAAATAGGACAGAAGAGACGATGGTGGGCGGCGAAGCAAATAAATAAAGGGAACCCGCGAAGGGGTAACACGCGAGAATACGTTAAGCGTGGGCGTATGCTACAATAACTTTTAGAGAACCATCGTACACTATCTTTGTCAGGACTACCCCAATTTGTCATCACTATTGAAACAGACTTTACCAACTATATCGAATGTCGTTACGATTGAAACAGACTTTACCAACTATATCGAATTCCATCACAATTGGAACACACTATTACCACCATAGACTCGATTGTTTGTTATCATGAGCGATCGGGACCTAATCAATCCCTAAAAGGGGTTTAGGTAGATCCGAGCACCATCAAAATGCCATAAGGGGGAACTGGCATGGAAAACACTGAACAATTACAAACTGGCCAACCAAGGGGCCTCCCCGCCCGGACCTTATGTAACTCGACCATATTACAGTTACTCTACCCGCGGTCATGATAACAATGCCATAGCTAACACCATACGAATATCAGAACCTAGCCAACCTTGCTAACGACACGATAATTAGATCACTTTACTCACGGTTTACAGACAGACACCACTGGACTGTGGTACAAACAATATTCCAACAACCATTATTTCAACATACATCCAAATCTCACATCGAATCACACATCACAAAACACACCGGACCAGTACGTCCACCAGAATCACACTAATTCTCAGACACACAAAGTTATCAACGCGGCTGCGGATCTACCAAGAGGGCTCGCCCGCACTGAGCAGCGCTATTTATGTGAGTGCACCACCCGGTCCCACTCTCGGTAGTAGGGCCTTCTGTCAAACGTCACCGCGCCAACTTCACTCCGGTCAACTATATTGATTCTACCCTCTGATACTCGAGAAAGTAAAATAAAAACTGTCATTCGATGTTTACAATCGATTTAAACGATCAATTTTGCTTCAATCGCCGACATATATATAGTTATAATTGTTTGAGAGTTATGGTTTGAATAAAATTACAGTTTTCTGGTTACATACTCAATAGAATGTGATATAAGTTAGTTAAAGCTGACTGTACAAGAACATTAACTCGGTCATTAGAAGGGCTAGCAGTAATTTTAGGTACAAGTAAACACATACGGTAACTATTTCCGTTCTTATTACACATTTTTCATGTTAAACACCTCCCAGTTTGATTAACTGCGTACGATTATGTTACGTACTTAATTAGGTATTAATCCAAAAACAGGGTTTTATGAGTTACACCAAGGTTGAAAGGGACGGGAATTTTCTAATAAAAATATGTATGTAATTAATTAGTTATGACAGGAAGTATGGTGTTGCTTAGTTTGATTTACTTAGAAATTTAATTTAATAGGAGCAGATTTGAGGAATAAATAAGCTGTATTTAAAATAAAATACCGTTTCTTTCAGACATTACGAAAACAGTAATCAAATATTAAACATTTACACAGTTGTATTCAGTAACTATATTTAAACTAATTAAAAACAATCAAAACAAATCTTAATAATATTAAGTTATCTCTCATCTCTCTCTCTCTATAGATGAATCTAGAAACCCACTCAATAATCAAGCAATCTCTTATCTATAGTTTGATAATTTGAATAAAAAGTTATAATTATAAATATCATATCATACTATTATTATACAGAGGAAAGATTTGTATTTTAGTGTGTATGTTTGTAATGAATAAACTCAAAAACTACTAAACCTATTTCAAAAATTCTTTCACCGTTAGAAAGCTACATTCACCCTAAGTAACATAGGCTACCTTTTACCGCTGAAAAATACCTCACTCCCACGGGAAAATCTGTTAACGCGGGCGGAGCCGCGGCGGAAAGCTATAGTATAAAATCAAATAACCTCAAGGTTTTCCACAGCAAATAAGCAACGATAATAATCTTATCGACTTACAATTAAAATACCTTTCCATAATTCACCAAATAAAAAAAATATTTAATAAACTAACAAAGTTCTCACAGTGACTTCATTGAGCTAACCCGAGGACGTTCGCATTGGCATTTCGTTCCATTCTCTATTGTAGTACTTAACAAAGCCTATGCAAGTTCACCACAATTAGTGTTTTAATGACCGTTGAAATTGTGCAGAGTTTGGCAATACGCAACCTTCGGGAGATGAAGGCTACGTAAAAGGAATTTTATGGGACATTTTGTTGCCTTTTAATACGATGAAAGTCAAGTTTAAAGTATCAATAGTTAAACCTTGAGAAACGAAGATGGCGTTACGAAATTTAAAAAATACCAATAAAAGCTACAAAATGCTCCGCTGCTGCACTAAGACGGAGACCTCTTCCTTCTTCGAAAGATATTTCCTACGTGTTGTCATTACATAACCCCTAAGCATGACAAACGGATTGGGGATCGCAGTTGCCGTTCGATATACAAGTAAACACCTGAGCTACATCTTACTGTAAAATTGTTTGCTTATGGTGTGAGTTCACAAGCCTTAATGACAGTATTATTAAGCCACCTAAGGCACAAAACATCGTGTAGCGACTATCGACGGATCGACACGTGCTTTCCAAAGCGCGGAATCATTTTTTTTTTCGGACAATCATGTGATAAGATCTATTATGTCCTAACCGAACTGGGGGAAGTATAAAAGGTGATGACTATTCGGCGAGTGCACCGGGATTCAAATCCGGTACCTCAGTAATGTATGTATAAGGTGAGCGATTCAACACTCTTCAGCAGCCTTTGTGGTCGAATGTTCAAAAGCTCGCCTGACATTACGGACGTTCCAGATTCAAATCTCGGTGTGGAAATTGTTGATAAATATCAGTTTGTGATACTTTCCCCAATTTGGTTAGGACATTGCAGGCTGAACACTGACTCTTATATTCACTTGCTGTTTAATTCACCTTTTTATACTTCTCCCAGTTCGGTTAGGTAGGACATAATAGATTTTATCACATGAATGTCCGAAAAGAAAGATGATTCCGTGCTTCTGAAGGCACGTAAAGCCGTTGGTCCCGACTATGATCTACGGATATAGTCGTTACATGTGCCAAGTTAGAAGCCTTAGGCGGCTCAATCATTCTGACACCAAGGTTTGTGAGGTAGGTTAACCTCGAAAGCTCGAAACCCATATGAAAAGCAAACAACCACTCGTCCACGGAGTTTATAAACAAAGCAAATACTTTATCATAATTAAAAGGTCGTCTGATTAAAAGCTGATTGTGCGCATGTCAATTGTCATCCATAGGTACTTCTATAATATGTATGACAACCATACAATCAAACGGTTTAATTCATAGCTACGCTTTCTACTGTGTCATGGTCACCCCAGAAGGTTTTTATTGTGTTAGAATTAAAAGGAGATCTCTCCCTCAGCGCTTGCTTGCTTATTGTCTGGATTTTACTCAAAACCCCACCGCCTTGGTTTTGACATGGCTCCTATAACGACTACATAAGTAGATAGCAGCCGAAACCATCGTTTTGGCGTGCCTTCTGAAGCACGGAATCATATTTATTTTCTTACAACCAGATGATTCAGCCTGCAATGTCCAAAGTGACATTTGTTCGACGAGCACCTCACCTCACCTGGATGGAACCCGTAACGTCAGGCGAGCTTTTTATAACTACTCGACCACGAAGGTTGTTAATCTCCCTCAATGACCTACCGAATCTTATACGATTATTCATTTTTAACTACCTACAATAAGAGGGGTGTTACATAATATATGAAGTGTGTGTCTGTCTGTCTGTGGCATCGTAGCTCCTAAACGGATGCGCCGATTTTGATCTAGGTTTTTTGTTTGCAAGGTGTTACAGTCGAGAGTGTTCTTAGCTATGATCCAAGAAAATATCTTTATCCATTTAAAGATTATCAACTCTTTTTTAGTTGTTGAAAGGATCAAATAACGGTTAAGTGGCGGGGGTTTTTTAAATTTTTAATTTAATGTTATTGTTTACATAATTTCAATAAATAGCAATACTTGCTGTTTTATTAGCCACTCGCAGTTTACGAGTAGTTTGAATTATTCTAACCGCAACCTGCAACCACTTCTAGAAATAAATAAGTAGATTACATACTTCGCCGAGAGTAACCCAACTGGTTAGTATGTTATTAGTATGTGACATATTAGGTAATGTGGATTACTCAAGCTGGCTGCAGCAGGATGGTCAAGGTTGGAGAAAGCTGGTCTGTTTACCTAATCATTTCATCAATCTGCCTCTGTGGTCGGGTGGCTCGCCTGACGTTACGGAGGTTCTGGGTTTAAATCATAGCACTCGTCAATGTGAGCTTTCCCTAGTTTGGTCAGGATATGGCAGGCTGAATCACCTAGTGATTCAAAAATAAAGAAGATTCCGTGCTTCGGTAGGCACGTCAATCAAGCCGTTGTCAGTCCCGGCTCTGCGGAGACGATACGGAAAGAAACTATGAATATTTTACTTACTGTTTTATGTATTTGAGAAGGAAAACAGGATAACAAATTTTGATAATTGTTCGGAAAAAAGTGGCGAGCAAGCAGTATGCATTAGTCAGTCGCCGCATTACCTAGGTGTCAGTCAGTACCCATTATTTAGTTCTTATAAGTAGTTAAGTTAGTATCGTTAAATACCTATATAATTATATATTTTTAATACACGGGATCCCATTAATTGTGTCCAAAAGTGTTTGTACTAAGTGGAGGAACCAATCCTGCGCGTAAAAACATGGATCAAAATGAATCAATAAATTCCGCAAACGATTACAAAATTCGCAAACTTCAAAAGTCAAAACCTGTCCAACAATCAATTAACGCTCTACATTATTATCAAATCAAATTGCAAAACGAAAACACGATAATAATAATAAAATAAAATGTGCGTGTGCTTTGCAAAACACACTCCAATTAGGTACTAGTCATAAAACCTATGATCTACATTGGGCGTGATACTTGCGGTTTGCGAAATGTTCGTACCACATTTTGCAGAATGTCATGTGTGTATATGTGTATGTATGCTAAAACATATAGGATGTTACTGGCGGTTTAGCAAATGCTGAAAGGACACGCTCAGTCAACTAAAGTTATTTATTTCCCCACCTAGTGCCTTTTTGACACAAGCGTATTATTTATTTATTTATTTTTTAAGCGTAGTTAGTTTTTTTTTAAACCTGGTTTATGTTTTGCATCTATTTTTAAATCAATACCTTTACTATCAAAATGTATTTGTCATAGGTTGCCTGGTAGAAATTGCTACCTAAGCAGTAAGGCCCCGTATTGGTACACTTTTATCCGTTGAAAACGGATTTTTTTGTCTTTCCTTTCCCTTCCTTTCATTCCTTTTTTTATGATGTGCAATCAATTATATTGTATTGTATTTAATAATAACCACTCTTTTAGTAATATCATATTAATTCGTTTGGTCCACATTAGACATCATGGTTCATTTCGATTTAATTTTGAGTCGACTACTTGCTAGACATTCTAAATGTAGGCAAAACATGACTCTGTTCCTATTTGAAATTTTTACCAACTGTTATAACTACCATGTTTCAAGCAAATATGTTGGTTTATCTTAATTTTTCAATAAAATACCCAGTATTAGTTTGAATTGGTAGCAATCCGACTCCCACGCAGGTATCATACATTATAAGTCTGACTGATAAACAAATAATCATGACAGTTCTGTTCTAGATGTTATTTTATTATACGTCCCCTCGAGCCAGTCCTGAACTTAATAATGAAAAAAAGTTTTATTCATCTGCGCTGGTCTTTTGAGTATCCTCCTAAATTGAGTAGGTATTCGCAATCTAGGGCTTCTTATAAATGCAAATGTAAATCAAAACTCCAATTGAAAATCGGCAAGAATCAAACCTGAACCTCCTGTACGAGGAACAACACCTAGCCACTACGCCAACATTACTTGTATCGCTAAAATCTGTTTTCTGTATGTATGTTTGCAGAAGAGGATTCGCTTATTGTAACCTGAAATATTTTTCGTATTCTCTCTTACTTGCACCATACTACCTTACTTACACGATTTGACACAGTAACAGATTTGACACTTCGCTAAAGCCTCGGTCACATTTAGTGAATAGTCGCTGCGATTGCATTCGCTGCGAATAATAATAACATTAATCCTTTCAACAACTAGAAAAGAGCTGATAATCTTCAAATGGCTGAAGATATTTTCTTGGATCATAGCTAAGAACACCCTCGATTGTGACACCTAAAAAACAAAAAAAACTAGATCAAAATCGGCGCATCCGTTTAGGAGCTACAATGCCACAGACAGACAGACAGACAGACACACACGTCAAACTTATAACACCCCTCTTTTTCGTCGGGGGTTAAAGAGCACACGGTCAATATGGAATTCGCAGCGAATAGCCCTGTCTCACTGAGCGGGTTCTCGCTGCGAGTGCCAATTTGCAGCGACTAATCACTGTGTGTGACCGAGGCTTAAATTAACTAGAAATAGAACCTTGGCAAACAGTCAGTCAAACACACACGCTCAAAACAATTCACCAACTTAACTTCTTATTATCTGTCAAACACATAACCGCCAATTACGCAATTTTAATTTAATTGAATCATTGCCAACCTCGATACGCAGCGAGCCGAGTGTGTTATTATCAATTTATCGCCATCACTATCATTATCACACGCTATCATGTGATAGCATCAGCATCTTAGGAGCTATTTGTTTAAAGAAATGTCTGACAGTGCAGTGACCAGCGGATTGGTACTGACTACTGTAAGATCTCGACATGACCATCTTTATCTTTATTCTAGACATTTTTATTTGCATGAGGTGTAATTTTTTTGTAAATTAAGGACCTTGAAGTCTTTTATAAATAATCCTCACTTGAGTTGCATAAAATACTCTCAATTAATACCTAATATTTTTAATGTATTGTGTACACTAACCACCAACTATGGACCTATGGCACCCTACGGCCTGAAATAATGATTTTTTGTTTGTTATCTTTTCTTCTGCTTCTGTTCAGGAGAATAAAAAAGTTCCATAGTGCTAAAAAATACGAGTATTTTT
This sequence comes from Teleiodes luculella, assembly GCA_948473455.1. Classification (NCBI taxonomy): domain Eukaryota; kingdom Metazoa; phylum Arthropoda; class Insecta; order Lepidoptera; family Gelechiidae; genus Teleiodes; species Teleiodes luculella. The sequence continues at coordinate 775,028 of OX419600.1, forward strand.
TTCAAGTTTAAATAATACTGTCGCAATTGAAAGAAATGTAAAGATTTATGTTCTTTTTCTAGTGTATATGTTAGATGAGGTACATATTAAATTTAAATGTTTACACATTTTGTAAATTCCAAATGGCCCACAACCCATTCTTAAGAAATCTGACATGTCTGTTTTTGTATCTAGAGTTTAGCGAACTTGTCTCTCTTTCAGCTCGGTCCTTCCGATCGAAAACCTGCGGTAACGCAACAATCTTCTTGACGTTGCCGTGGGCTGTGTGTCATTGAAAGAACCAGAGTTAATAATTATAGAAGCAAGTTAAATTTACTTCTACATACATACGTATATACATAAAGACACGCTCTTTTCTCTAATGGGGTGAGCAGAGTTTTAGTAAGCTCACAGGGACCCAAACTAAAACCACCTTAAAAGCTAAAAACTTTAAGTCTACTCTACTTTTTCCTTTTTAAATACGGACCAAAAGTTTAGGATTTTTAAAATGGAATTACTTTTAACTTCACAGAGACACAAAGTGTTAGTTAGATTCATCGTAAAAAAATTAAAAGCTCGTATAATGAGCGTATAAGAATATTGTATTGTATTGTATTGTATTGAGCTTAAATTTGATACTTCTTAAAAACCAATTTACCTACATAACATCCGAAAACATAACCCACTGACCTAAGGTTTACAGTATACTTACTACTTATACCTATCTATTACTCGTACGTAACCTTGAGGCGACAGATGATATCTCTTACCAAACAACAAGCGTAGCCCGAGGGTACAAGCAAATGATACTAGTTGAGTTACAAAGTTCATTGAGTGCCTCCATCGTTTCGAGTAACACGTTTTGTATTAAGATATTAATAACGTTTTTAATAGCTTATGTAAGAGATTAGATTGCAGTTAAGATATTGGTACTGCTACTTGATCGAAGTAATTTTAACTAGGTATATCTAAGTTGGAATTTTGTCAAACGCAGATGATTAATTTGAAAATGTAGAGTTTGCTACGGCTACGAAGGGACGAGCGTAGCAACCTCTACGATATGAGCGTAGCAATATCTACAAGATTTTATTGGCATCTTAAACACATAATAATTTTTCAAATCAAATCAAATATTTTTATTTGTGAATTTGGGGTACATGAAATGGTCTTCAAGATACATTATTAAGATCCTCCAAACTCTGCTAGAAGAAACAGCATACAAATATGTTTGTTTTAGTCTGTAAGAAAATCATTTACGCTATAATAACATTTGTTAATTAGGAAATTATACAATTTCTTTTTAAATTGCGTTAACTCTAAGTGTTTAATACAATCTGGCAAATTATTAAATATTTTTGGTGCCATACAGAGGACACTGCTATGCATAAATGTAGTATTTGATGTACGAAGACAAAAACGGTCTCTGTGTCTTAAATTTAAGCTATGCTTTTCCGAAACTTTTACAAATAGTTCTGAATTCATCTTTACATAAACAGATATTTCAAAAATATATAGACATGGAAGGGTCAATATATTTAATTTTCTAAAATAAGGCTTACAAGTATCTGTTAATTTCAAATTACACATGCTACGGATACAACGTTTTTGTGCCTTAAAGACTGTTTCCCTATCACTACAATTTCCCCAAAAGAGTATTCCGTATCTTAATTGTGACATAACTAGGCCATGAAACGCAGTTAATACGGTTTCGTGGTTAACAATTTTAGATAGTTCGTAAAGTGCATATGCAGACTTGCTTAATTTTTTGCATAGATCTTCAGTATGTACTTCCCAAGTTAACTGCTTATCAATTGTTAAGCCCAGAAACTTTGTGTGGCCTACTTCTTCTATCACTTTATTTGAGTATTTGATATTAATACCATCTGTATTAGGTTTTCGAATAAAAAACTGTATAGCTTTTGTTTTATCTAAGTTTGCTGTAAGGTTGTTACAATTAAGATACTCAATAATTTTGTTCAAAGAGATATTGATTTTATTTTCATACGTATTTATATTGTTACATTTTATTAAAACTGTGCTGTCATCTGCAAATAAAATCATAGGGTTAGGTACGTTTTTTGGCAAATCATTAATGTACAGTAGGAATAATAACGGGCCCAGGACGCTGCCTTGAGGAACACCATGAATCACTTTTCTTCCTGTTGAAGTGTATGTAGTTTCAAGTTTAGTTACTGGATTGATTTTAGTTATCTGTGTATACTGCGTTCTGTTACTCAGGTACGACTGTATTAGTTTGTGTATATTTCCACGAATTCCATAAGCATGCAATTTATTTAAAAGTGTTTCATGGTGGACATAATCGAAAGCTTTTGTAAGATCCATAAAAATGGCACAAACGGGTACTTTTTTATCGATGTTTGGAATTAAGTGATTTAAAAATTCGTAAATAGCCATGTTTATATTAGTTTTTTTGCGGAATCCTTTTTGTTCTGGTGTCAGTATGTTAAATTTTTCAAGAAAAGAGTAAATAGCGTTATAAATCACTTTTTCAAAGACTTTAGATAATATGGATATTAAAGCTATTGGTCTGTAGTTTTCAACTTGTTCTTTGTCATTTTTTTTATGTAAGGGTTTGATAATTACTGGTTTGAGTTGTTCAGGATATACGCCTTTGGAAATACTAAGGTTAATTATATAACAAAGTGGTTCAGCAATAGTATTTGCTACGAATTTTAGTACAGCGGTGCATATACCATCGTAACCTACACTTTTTTTGTTTTTCAGGTTCTTTATTATATTAACTATATCTTTAGGTAATTGTTCCACGGACTTATTTTGACTTGAATTGGACTAATTATTACAATTTACCACAGAGCAATTAAATAACCCTGACTCCCAAGCAACGAATGGAAATGGTATTTGAAATATTATGCAGCGATTTAGAATTTCGCGGTTGTTAACTACACTAGTATATATATTTATTTTTAGTAGGTATACTAGTATTATACATATTATCTGTGACTACACAAAGATATCGGTAAACTCAATTTAAAATTAAATCTCGGAGATAACCCATAAAATTGACGATATAAACTGATTTGCAGGATTTTTTATACTAATTTGAAAAATATTAAATGTATGTTGGAATTTTTATTCATTATACACAGATCACGATAAATTACATTATATCTAGATGTAACTGTAAGATTACAAAGTGTATTCCATGGTCTAATCTAACCTAACAAAACAAGGTCTAACCATTACCCCACGTGACTAACACGAGCCTACGTCATTTCTACGTCATTTTGCTTATTCATCCTTGTCGAATGCGTGTAATAGACAAGGATGAACAGCGAAAAATGACGTAGGCTTGTGTCAGTCACGTGGTCTAACGGTTAGACCTTGTTTTCTTGGACCATGGTGTATTCTATGAGTTGTATAGAAGTACTTACCTGCATTAACTCTTTATAAGGCAAAACAACTTCATAAAATGCATTAGTTTTTTACTTTATGTTGAAAGTATAAGATTAAAATTAAGATGGCAATATAGTGGTGACTGCCTTGTAACGAATAAAACTTGGTTGACAGATGGCGCTGACGTGCGACTGTCCGATGTCGCAGCCGGGGCCCACGCTAGCGGCCACGTGCGGGGGCGGAGCCTTCATGCTGTTCATGGGGCTGCTGGAGGTGTTCCTGAGGAGCCAGTGTGACCTGGAGGACCCTTGCAACAGGGCGCAGGTCAGTCCACTACACCATCATTGCAGGACCCTTGTTCATGGGGCTGTCCACTGCACCATCATTGCAGGCCCGGACAAAGGCGTTGGGAAAAACGGAAGTGTCTAATTCGGTATATAGTCCAACAAGGAAAGCTCCTCCTAACCCACGTGTCTCTCACACGGGTCTACATCATCAGCGATAGACAAGAAAAAAGAAGATAAAAGTTTGTTTTTTAATTACTCAATACCGTTGACCGAGCATGACCTTTTAGTATTTGCTAAGCCGCCACTTACAGACCCCCCCACACTGGCGTCTTTCGAGCGTCTTTCCAGCGTCGTCGTCGCGCTTACAATAATAGGCAGGAAAACAAAAGTACCTAAGTAATGTTCATTCATTCAAAATTTAAGAGCAGGGCTCTTGTCCGTGGAGTAATGTTAGGACTGTGAAAAAAATTGTGTTCCAAAAAAACGCATCACTAGCGTCGCGTCTACGACGACGCCGGATAGACGCTCGGAGAACGCCAGTGTAAGGGGTCTGTTACAGTTTGTATTACCTACCACATGTGCAAGCAAGATATCCAGATTGTTCCATGTCAAATTTTGATGATTTAGTAGAGATATGCTACGGACTGAGAAGCATACCAGGCTCTGAAATATATGATTTAATATAATATACCACACCATGGTTAAGCTAGATTAGTTGATTTTGCGAGAAATACGTAGGCTTCCTATATTTCTAAGAGGAAAAAACCGTACTCTTATATTATGGTATATTAGAACAAACCTAGAACGAATAAAAACCTAGAGTAGACGAGAAACTGTGGTAAAAGCCTTAGACAAATCGTCACAATCATCAATCTACAGAATTCTTACAATTTACCCAATCATTCTATCTGTTTCAAAAGAATATTTTCTTTCAATCGTGACGGAGTAAGAAACGCCTTAATTTTCGACAATCAGCAAACTCTTCTCAATCATGTTTTCATTTCTGATTTCATTACGATTGACTACGAATAGTATGCAGATTGTAGACAATTACGAATGCCAATCAGAATGAATTTTGTAATCACAATCACAGATTCTAATCTACAATCATCCTCAATTTTTCTAGACTGATCTCGCTGACAAACCGTTCTAAGTTTCTCCCAATTATGTAAAATTAGACGTTCTGAAGTAATTTAGCTATGAACCATAAATATCTTCATGAATTAAGTACCAGTCAGAATAAAACACTAAAGTATATCGGATGTTATAAATCATCCTTACATTGAAGATCAGTGGCTCATTCATTACAATGAGAGAAGAAGCTCGAAATGTGAAAAAACGACATGATAACAGATGACTCATATTTTACGTTTTGACACCTTCTCGACCTCTAAACAGAACATTTCTATGTCACTATATCGCGCTTTGACACCTCCTAGCCTAGAGCTTCTCCCTTGAATTGTACGATCGTGACAGCTACAGGTTTCTCTAAATCACAATCAGTGGGGAGTCGGAGAGCAATTCTCGGTAATTGGCTCATTGCTGATGCTAATCAGAGATACCTTCCTGCTCTCCCACGGTCTGCGGTCTGTCCATCAGTGGAATCCATTAGTCACCGATCTAGTATATATTGTTAAAGACGAATGAGGATTGGAAACCTCTGAACTCTTGAACGACTCAATGCAAATACATAAAGGACCTTTATTTAACACATTCACGGACAGTTTTCACTGACACAAGCATCTATATCGCGAACTTTAAAAAATATATATCCATGGGTTGTAGGTATATATTATTATACATCTTCTCCTCCCATATTCTCAGCATATCCCTTCTAATTTGTTCTTTCTGACCTGATAACATTATCATTGCAATTTAATTCACCTTGCCGCATATTTATTCACTCATCATTGATATTGGATCTTGCTTGCTTATCGTGTGGGTTTCGAGGTGAACCTACCTCACAAACCCTGGTGTCGGAATTATAGAACCGCCTTAGGCTTCCGACGTGGCTCCTATAACGACTACATCCGCAGATAGTAGCCGAGACCAACGGCTTTACGTGCCTTCCGAAGCTCGGAATCATCTTTCTTTTCGGACAATCAGGTGATTCAGCCTGCAATGTCCTAACCAAACTAAGGAAAGTCTCACAAAGTGATATTTGTTTGACGTGCCCCCACACCTCCGAAACTTCAGGCGAGCTTTTGACCACTCGACCACGTTATGTTGTTTGATTTTAACCATATTCGTGCCTCAAGCGGTTCTTTCTGACACCCGGGTTCGTAAGGTAGGTTAGCAAGCACCATATTCGTGATCAGCTGTTGTAAACATGGCGTTCATCTCATCACCATAATTACGCCCGCATTTCATAACCCACTCAACAAAGGTTAAACAACTTGAACAATGGCGCCAACAGCGGTAGGCTTCTTGGTGTGAACGCTGCCTTACTACAGATAGCTTAAGTGGTACTTTATAGGTTAAAAGCCAGTGCATTATACATTTCTGTGTGCAGAAATAATAACCCTACTTCAATATCGTTCGTTATGTTTTAGCCTAATCTATCTTGGTAACATAATTTTAAAGTTTTATCTTAAACAAAGATTTCTAGAATATTACTGTAGCGTTCGCAAAATAAGTATTTTAGAATGAGAGCCCAATTTTTAGACTTCCAGATCAAGGGCTGTCCTTTACCTTCAATCCACCAGCAATCACATAAAAGTTCATCAAATAAGACAGTAGTGAATATAAAATCTGCTACGTACGATGTAGTATGTCGTCTCTAAGATGGTTCCCACTATAAGTGTATAATTGGCGCAAACGCATGAGTAATGAGCAGAGTTTCCTACATTATAGGAAGCTGGTTATGTAGTTAAGAAAGGGAAGTCGTAAGTACATTGTGATGGTAAAAAAAGGAATAGGTACTAAGATAACGGATTTATTACTGAAATTTTCATGTTAAATAATTAAATATATAATTATAATAATAAGTTAAGGGGTTACGTTAAACAATTTTACTGCTAGACAGCTAATACCTTTGCTTTGAACGGAAATAAGATTATAATATAATACGGAAGACAATGATGTCGCTGTTGTCGCTAGAATCCTGGATATAGATCTTAGAATCTTTGAAGAAGCGTTCATTATCTAGCAAAAATCTAGATTTAAGTGTTTTGATGGCTTATACTATAAAGAGGATAGATTTATACTTTTGTGTGTGTGTGTGTGTTTATCACTACATAGTATAAAACAAAGTCGCTTTCTCTGTCCCTATGTCCCTATGTATGCCTAAATCTTTAAAACTACGCAACGGATTTTGATGCGGTTTTTTTAAATAGATAGAGTGATTCAAGAGGAAGGTTTATATGTATAATACATGCATAATATACTTAAGGATAACCCACAATAACCATTTTCCAGTGCGAAGCCGGGGCGGGTCGCTAGTAATGAATAAACTCAAAAACTATTGTTCCGATTTCAAAAATAATTTCACCATTAGAAAGTTACATTCACCTTGAGTAACATAGGCTACCTTTTACCGCGGGAAAATGCCTCATTCCCACGGGAAAAACTGTTAACGCGGGCGGAGCCGCGGCGGAAAGCTAGTCTATACTAATATTATAAAGAGGAAAGGTTTGATTGTTTGTTTTTTTGTTTGTTTGTTTGTTTGTTTGTTTGCATCGAATAGGCTCCGAAACTACTGAACCGATTTCAAAAATTCTTTCACTGTAAGGAAGCTACATTCACTCTGAGTAACATAGGCTATATTTTATTTTCAAAAAATTAGGGATCCATACTAAAACTTTAATAATGTAACCCAAGGTGTGAAAAAAGTACGTAAAATATTCCTAATAATTGAAAATACTCCGAAAGTACTGAACCGATTTTAGTGAAACTTGGCACAAAGTTTGAATAGACCTTAGGAAAGAACATACGCTACAATTTACCGCGGGAAATTTTCTCATTCCCACGGGAAAAATTGTTAAAGCGGGCGGAGTTGGCACAAAGATAGAATAGACCTTGCGGAAGAACATAGGCTAACTTTTACCGCGGGAAAATTCCTCATTCCCACGGGAAAAACTATTAACGCGTGCGGAGCCGCGGCGGGAAGCTAGTGTTTTATAAAGAGACTAACTTTCCAACTCGCGACTCCACCTATGTGAACAGTTATTCCCGTGGGAATAATATCTCGCGGTAAAATATAGCCTATGTTATTTCCCAAGGACTATTCTATATTTTAAATAAGTTTAATTAAAATCGGTTCAGTAGTTTCGGAGTCTATTTAATGCAAACAAACAAAAAATTAAATAATTCCTATATAACTTATGTAGCTTAAGTGGAATTTCATGCCACGCGGCATTCTTACAGTAATACAATATGTTTAGTCTGCTTCCCTTTATGTCTGTGGTTCTACGTTCTTAAATATATATGTACAAACAGGACCCCATTTTTAGCTACTTTACTTTACTATAAGGACTTGTACTATCAGCCCTAAAAAAATATATAATGACACTGATTACTTACATCACACCTTATATACTATAGATTAATTCATGTTATTGTACTGGTCGGTTGCAGTACCGGCGGCACATGGACTCGGTGTACGACTTCATCGTGGTCGGCGGCGGCTCAGCCGGCTCCGTGGTGGCGGCGCGGCTGTCAGAGGTCCCCGAGTGGAGGGTCCTACTGCTGGAAGCAGGTAACCTACCACAGGCGGCGGACTTCACCAATATGTTCACTCGTTCCTCACTGCAACTATGGTTTGTTTCATATTAATCCCGACAAAAGGTCATTGGCTCCTGCATGCAATGCGCACATTTTTTCAAACGATACGATAAATCTATAGGAAATTATTACAGAAAAACCTAATTTGGCATACCTACCGTAGTCTGGCGGGATGACCGTGTGACCTTGCCAGACATTTTGGCGTTACATTGCTTTTAATAACTTTCAAGAAAAGAAAGAGGTCAATGAACTTTTATCCGGATTTATATGAAACTGACCATAAATGGCTGTAATGAACAGTACAATATCACAATTAGTCTATCCAAGGAAGCAACGGATAACTCCAACGGATAATCAGAAACAACACCTTTGAATATCTCGCTTTTTTGTTCTTAAAAAATCTCGAGAATTTTATTCAGACCATAAAATTGAACAATTGTAACTCTTAAGAAGCGCATGTTGTAGTCTAAACAGGGTACTTCTCATACAAGTGACCAAATAAATATCATAATAAAATGAACTCCTCAATCTCCAGGTTTCGACGAGCCGACGGGCACCCAAGTGCCCTCCATGTTCCTGAACTTCATCGGCTCCAGCATCGACTGGGGCTACCAGACGGAGCCCGAGCCAGCCGCCTGCCTCGCCGAGACTGACCGCAAATGTTACTGGCCTAGGGGAAAGGTACCTAAACTTATCAGTCAATCTATCTATTTTTTTTGGCAGAAAATGTCGAATGCTGGCAATTATGACAAGGGCCTTCTCCCCTATAAAACTCTACATGTTGCTGCTAGTGCATTTATTAATACCTGAGACACTTTAAATAGGAGATAAGAGATCTCTTTCAGGTTGGCTGGCTGGATCTCTTCCAAGATGGTTGGAAGAGATCTCTTATAGAGAAAAGCTTGCTGTAGTATACTAGTTTTAAGAAACATTTTTTATTAAATTTTGTATTAAATAATGATGCGGCTGAAACCTAGAGCAACGCCGGCCTTTCCGGTACTGAAGGCCCGCGTTGCTCTAAGGGCTGAAATGATGATGATGATGATGATGAATAAAGAATTAACTACTTGATGCATCAATCTTACATGCATGTGAAAGAACATAAAGAGAGAAAGGATAGGTAAGATTTGCCTCTTTTGAACTGTAGCGAGCCGATTTAGGCTGTAGTAATTACACAGTCTAAAACTATTATTAAATCTTAAGTAGGTACAACATAAACTGATAGTTCCTTTACTCATTCCAGGTCCTCGGCGGTACGTCAGTGATGAACGGAATGATGTACATGCGCGGCTCCAGGAAGGATTACGACAACTGGGCTGCATCTGGCATAGAGGGCTGGTCCTATGACGAGGTCCTCCCTTACTTCCTCAAGTCCGAAGACAACAAACAGCTGGATTCTGTAGACCAGGGTTACCACGCGCAAGGCGGACCGCTCACTGTCTCCCAGTTCCCCTACCATCCTCCTCTGAGCTACAGTATTGTAAAGGCTGGGGAAGAGTTGGGTAAGTTCTGAACCACTAGATGTAGAGAGCATAATAATATCTGCAAACTGTCCCAGTATACTTGATGATATTCTATGAATGCCTTTTTATTGACTAAAAAAATCTGCACGAAGTTCAGGAATGGCCAGGTAAACTATTGAGCAAGGAGTATATAATTTTGGCTGAAAATTGTAATAGGTATAGGTTCGTATATTATTTCACATTGCCTTTCTGAAATTAAGTCGTGGAGATCAATCGTCCTACCATACCATACCACTCCTCCATTTCAACAGGTATGTATGAATTCTATTCAATTTGTTCTATCCTGCATAATTCCAGGCTACCAATCCCGCGACCTGAACGGCGAACAGCACACGGGCTTCTCCATCGCCCAGACGACCAATCGCAACGGCTCCCGCCTGTCAGTGGCCCGAGCCTACTTAAGACCAGCCAAAAACCGCCCGAACCTCCACGTGATGCTCAACGCTACCGTCACCAAGATCCTCATCAACCAGACCACCAGGCAGGCGTACGCTGTGGAAGTCAGGAACAGTTTTGGAGGAACTGAAGTCATCTTTGCCAATAATGAAATCGTTTTGAGGTAAGTTTTTAGATTTTGTTGGTATGTAGTTAAAGCTTGTTAGATGTAGATTATTCATTTTCATCCAAATTCTCATGACTAGTTTTTTGAAGTTTCTCTGTTCATTTGAGATCCTTGGATCATTGGATCCTTTAATCCTTGGTTATGTGATTTATGGTCACCAAGAGAAACAGTAGACGTAATCGTCATTGACTAAAATTATGCTGCTCAAATGTGTGTTATCTAGCTTTGTTTCGATCAAATACTATAGTGATTCAATTATTTTTAATTCGACTTCATAGGTGCCTATATATATACCTGCCTCTTAAAATTACTATTGGCCGCTAGAATAAAAAAAATACTAAAAAGACTTCTTTTTCTGCTATTCCAGTGGTGGGGCAGTAGCCTCCCCCCAGATCCTGCAGCTGAGCGGCATCGGCGACCCAGACGTTCTATCCCGCGCAGGCGTGAAGCTGGTGCACCGCCTCCCAGCAGTGGGCAAGAACCTCCACAACCACGTGGCCCACTTCATCAACTTCAACATCAATGACAACAACACCGCGCCGCTCAACTGGGCCACTGCCATGGAGTATCTGCTCTTCAGGGACGGACTCATGTCGGGCACTGGTGAGCGATCTATTGATATACTAATACACGTTTACTTACGGATGTAATCCCAAGTCGATTTAGACATGATGTGTCTTAGCTGACGAGATAAATCAGAGACATTCACGTGCCGTTTACGTAGTAAATAAATAGGCTCTAGAATAGGGAGCCTCCCATGATCTGTCGAAAGTGGTCTACAAGGAACTTAATTGGCTAATGTGATGATTAGCCAAATAACGATGTATAAAACGTGAAAGATGTGTTTAATTAATTTATAGAATTCGTTTCCTGACAGAAATTCAGCTTTTTGAAACTCTGAAGAAATAATTACATAACCCTCAACTTCCAGGTATATCCGAAGTAACAGCGTTCATAAACACGAAATACGCGAACCCTCAAGAAGATAACCCGGACATCCAGCTGTTCTTCGGCGGCTTCCTGGCTGACTGCGCGAAGACCGGCATGGTGGGCGAGCGTCTGGACAACAACTCCAGGAGCATACAGATCATACCCACAGTACTGCATCCGAAGAGCAGGGGGAGATTGGAGATCAGATCCGCTGATCCGTTCGAATACCCGAAGATTTATGCCAAGTGAGTTGAATAGTTTCAGATAAATCAATTTTAAATCGTTATAAAGACTATTTTAAAGCAGGTCAAAATTCCCTATCTGAGAGTTATAATATTTTAGATTGACACCACACTTTCTTAACACAATTAAGTCCTTGAAAGCTACAACTAAAATTCAATAAAAGGTCGTTTAAGAAATGAAAGAATAAAACTCGTTAATATTCCTTCATTGGAATAGTAATCTTGAGTTCAATACCTCAACATATAAAATATTTATATAATCATTCACGTCACAATTTATTTCGGAATGTAAAACATTTTGTTTAAAATGTACGATATTTTATCGGTTTACCACATTGTTTATCATAAATCAGTATACATACAGTGATAATATAAACGCACATTTTTCCAGTTACCTAACCCATCCGGATGACGTGAAAGCCCTGATAGAAGGCATCAAGTTCTCCATCCGTCTCTCGGAGACGAAGGCACTGAAGCGTTTCGGGGTCAAACTGGACAAAACTCCCGTCAAGGGTTGCGAGAAGATCAAGTTCGGTTGCGACGCGTACTGGGAGTGCGCTGTGAGGATGCAGACTGCGCCAGAGAACCACCAGGCGGGGTCGTGCAAGATGGGGCCCAGGGGCGACCCTACTGCTGTCGTGGATAATCTGCTGCAGGTAGGTTTTTAACAAGGATGCCTGGTAAAGGAAGGTGATAATCTTATCTGTTCTTGAACAGGTTCACCTGTGGTGTCTAATGCGTCTTTTATAATACAGAACCAGAAAACCAATTATAGTCTTGCAATATGTGGAGGAATTTAGTTAGGGAAACCTATCTAGAAAAGGAATAAAAAGGTTTATAGCAATAATTTTATATAATTACCTATAGCCTTACAGCAGGTAAGAAGGTTTTTGGTCATACTTTACCACGCTGACTGCTGGTCGTGTTAGAGTCAGTGTTGTGCTTGCTGTTTATGTTTTCAAGACCTAAACTTCGGCCCTAGACCCCCCGAAACAGACAGTAGTTTAACCCCTGAACAACTGACCATGTTAAGAGAAATTGGTTTAAAATCTTTTAAGACTGACTCAGATCGACAAGCACTATATACTTACTACGAGAGCTTCGATAATGATGATGATGTAGATATCAAAAATAAATAAAATTTCAGGTCCAAGGGATTGACCGTTTGCGAGTAGCAGACGCGAGTGTGATGCCGGCGGTGACATCTGGCAACACTAACGCGCCGACAGTCATGATCGGCGAGCGGTGTGCGGACTTCATCAAACAACGCTGGCTGGGAGCCACTTCTGTGAGTATAGGTTCAATCAAAGAGACTGATGGATATAAAACTACTGCTGCAGCTTATAACTATAACAGTCCGTACTTTGAAAGGTTGATGTTGCTTATAATATCCGCATTTCCCTAACGGCGATGCCACCGTCATGAATCAATTTTCATCCATATTTTACACAGCTATTATAGAGACTTATAATGTCTTTAGAGGTGGGTTTTGTTTGCCTGCTACTATCGCCCAATGGTTGTCTGGAAGAAATCGCTTAGAGCGATAAGGCCGCCATTTGGCTTCCCCCTTGTGTTTTGTTTGTACGATTTCGCATTCCGTTTTATGTAATGCAATAAACGTTTTATCCATCTGTTTCAGGCTCCGTTCCCGCTGGGTGGCCACGGCGGCGTCTCCAACGTGCTCCAAGCTGCGGAGTCGCGCGCGCCCCTGCCCACGTGGCAGCAGTGGGGCTGACCACCCTCTAAGCCAAACTGCCGCGACAGCATGAGGTTTTACATATGACAAGACCAAAGTGCTAGGAAAATCTGCGCGCTTCGCCAAGATATAGTTTTGCTACATCTGCACTCTCATCTTAGGGTCCTATCCTATCACACAGAGAGCGGTCACGTGGTCAAGCGTTCAAGCGGTCAGTTTCGCTTTCTTGGTGTTATATTACCTACGTTACACACAGGAGGCATTCTGACGGCGCAGAACGCTTGACCGCGTGACCATGACCACTCTCTGTGTGATAGGACCCTTTTTGGCGAAATGTGTCGGGTTTCTCACAGTTTTTTGACATTTACACTTGAGATAAGCTCTTGTCACAGTACTTCATGTTTTCAAGGCTGTAAAATAGTCAGAGGAGTTACTAAGTGGGCGCAAAGGCATCACGCATTAACTTATTTGTTACACACTCTTGTATTAATCGTATTGTAATAAATCTATCTTGTTGTAAAACTAAACATCCCAATTAAAATCTAAAAGTTACAAACTTTACCTAATGAAAATACTAAATTTCCGAATCCTTGTTGGAATTTCAGTAATTTTGTTACGTAAAGTAAAAATTCTTCAGAAAAATTACTCGTATTCCTAAATTAATTCTAATACTGGTAATCACGCTATAATCCTTAAAGTAATCTATTGTTCTTTCAAGTGTGTTATAATTTAAAGGATAAGAGCGTTATTTTTCATTGTGTGTTAACTCAAAATTGTGAGATATCCGTTTATTTTATCATCCACCAATAGGGTCATTTAGAGGCTAAGGTTGTCCTGAGTTACCATTATTAAAGTTAAACCTGATCGGAAAAACAAATAACCCCATGGAGAGAAAATTCTATGAAACAAATTTTATTCGTAACTTTAGCGTGCAACAGTGCCGCATGCTTCATGAATGTGACATGCGGGATCATGTGGTAGATAAATAGAAAATATGTATATGCGGGTAACCTATCACATTTTCGAAAAACTGAAAACCGAATTTCAATATTCCGTAAACGATTCATACATTTTTCAATTTCCATTGTATGACTTGACATATTTTTAAATCACCACAATAACACTTTACAGAATTATTCTTTTTCCGCACAACATTATTCCGTTTTACGATTAATCTTTTTTACTAAATATCGTAATCTCACTTGGTCTTTTTTTAAACGCTAGATTTTTTTTGTTGTGTTATTTTTATTATTCCGAAGTAACAATTATTATTCTTTATAATTACGACACATAATGTTTTTGGAGTTCGGGGCACCCCGACATCTGTCGGTTAGGTTAGAAGGGTATGGCGGGCGTGGTGGGCGAGCAAAGCGAGCCCACCTCGCCCGCCATACCCTTCTGTTAGGTTTGACATGTATGCATGCCTGCTTGTGCTTGGTTGCATGCTTGCTTGATTGCTTGCTTGCTTGCTTGCCTGCTTGCTTGCATGCTTGCTTGCTTGCATGTTTGCTAGATTGCTTGCTTGCATGCATGCTTGCTTGCTTGCTTGCTTGCATGCATGCTTGATGGAGTACAGAATGTAAAATGGAGAAATTAAATTTGACCTTGCAATATAATGGTTCAGTTGAGCTATCGCACATGTAAAAAAATGGTTAACGTTGTCATGGATTTTCGGTATACTGGTAAATAGTTTAGCGGAAATTTGAAACACCGGTGAACAAGTAAAAAGGTAAATTAAAACGCGGAAACATGATACAATGGAAAATGTTATTTCGGATAATAAATAAATTTTCTAACTGATAAATGTCAAAAAGTTAGCGGAATAACAATATTCGGAACAAAAAATATCGGAAATACAATAGGTAACCGTATATGCGGCATACGGCAGCCTATTTTACGCCGCGCCAACATCTCATCAACATCATTTTCAAAGCATCTTTCTGTATTTTTAAAAATGAATTATGTGGTTTGCAACACTATTGCATGCTGTTGCCTCGCCGTAAATGATGTTTAAAAATGAACATTATGGCGCCCCATAGAAGGGTTTTTATTTTTTCGTTAGGTTTAAACTTGTTGTGATTGTTTGTATTATTTAGTTTGAATTTGCGACAGCGTCATTTGTACAAACTAGTATTTATTACTTATTTTTATACTTAGTAAAAATATACTCTACAGTTAGATTACGTAAGAATAGTTTGTAAGTGAATGCAGAAATTAGTTTTACAGAATCATAACATAATTGAACAACTTTGATTCTTCAATCCTGTTATTTAATCTAATCACTGTCTCAAGTAAGAGTGCACACGATTACCAAGTTTATTTGCAGCCAAGAGCGCACCCATTTCAAATAGTGCGAAAGCAAATTAGCCAATCGAAGCGTCAGAAATACATTTGTAATGCAAAGTCTTTGATATGTGCATTGTGCGTGCAAAGTCTTCGATCAGATATCAAAAATATCATACATCTATGTGCAAAGTTGTTTTTGCTGTCACTCTACGACCACAACGTATTATAAAATGTGTACAACGAGCGCAAATAAATTTGTAATGGTGCGCACGTTAACTTGAGACAGGTCATACAATTTTTTTAAATATTATACTAGCTTTTCGCCGCGTGACAAGTTAAAAGGTAACCTGTCACTCCCCTAGGTCTGTTCTATCTTAGTACCAAATTTCATTAAAATCGGTTCAGTAGTTTCGGAGCCTATTTAATAAAACAAACAATTAAAAATCTCTCCTTTTTATAATACCATATTATTATATTAGTATAGATAGATTAGATGTTTAAAAAATTATACATCGTTGTGACATCGTAAGTGAATTGTTTTTATATTTATTAGATGATTGTCGAATTCTAAAATAATTATATTACCTAGGTACTTAGTTTAAGAATGATATTGATTCCGGCAAATACAAGCTTCCGAGTATTTTCACTGTCTCGTGTCAGCTATATAAAAGCTAGCTAGCTATATTTTGTCTGTCATCAATGTTATTTCCCGGAATCACAACA
This sequence comes from Teleiodes luculella, assembly GCA_948473455.1. Classification (NCBI taxonomy): domain Eukaryota; kingdom Metazoa; phylum Arthropoda; class Insecta; order Lepidoptera; family Gelechiidae; genus Teleiodes; species Teleiodes luculella. The sequence goes on from OX419600.1 coordinate 791,353, forward strand.
TTTCCTAGCCATAATTATTTACCATAATTTATAATACCTATTGTATTAAATACAGTATTTTCGTAAAATAAAGTATGAAATAGATGTGTTATTGAATATTATTTATTAGTCCACGTGTCGAGCGAGCGACGGTATCACGTAGCCAAGTGGCTCCAGCTGTTGACTTCCATTCGGAAGTTCGCAGGTTCAATCCTCGGCACTTAAAAAAGAGTTTTTTTAATTTTCGTTAATTTTCGAATTCGCGTTTATTAGATTCTCTTTCGGTAAAGGAAAACATCGCGCGGAAACCTGCACACACCTACGAAAAAATTTCTAGTTATGTGTGAAGTTCATCAACTCATATATATAAATACATATACACACACATTCGAAACAACTTATTATTATTACATATTATTTTTATTATCGCCACAGAATATAAAGTACAGAAGTTACAATATTTACAATCATTTAAATTATCACCTACTTTACCTCTATAGCAATAAAGTGCAATTGAGATCGCTCGGCGGTCAATTCACCGCAGTTTTCTTTTTTTATTTCAAAAATAAATTGACTCAGCTTGTCATAGCGCTTGTGTCGAAAACGTTCGACCATCAAGTCTACGCAAGGATTTTATAAGTACTAGCAAGTACTAGTACTTACTAGCTAAGTAAGATTGTAACGTTTTAATCTTATTTCGGAGGTGGCCAAAGTAGCCAGTTACTGATAGTGGCTCGCCAGTAATACCTTGGTTTTTACCCTATTTCTCAATTTCATGGTCATCAAAATTAAATATTTTTCTGCAAGTGACGACGTATTTAAAAACCATGAAGTATGAAGGATGAAGATATTAATTTTATTAATATTTATTTTCATATTTTATTATTAACAAAAGCTATCTTATGTAATTTATGTAAAATTATTTTTAAATATTTGAAATTTTCAATTTATTGTAAGCGTCTTGTATTCTTTGATATGCTGTGTCCTTGTAGCTATGAAATTAATAATTTTATTTGTACAGTTATCCGAATGATACTGAAACAAAATACCTAACAAAAGTTATCACAGTTAAATTAGTTGATAACGAATTTTCAACCAAACTAATCATGTTTTTTTGTAATAATAACGTTAACAGATTCTCTGTTTGCCGGTTACACTGGCGTAAAACAATAACTTTATTTCTTGCCGTTCTTTTCGGAGTTTTCACTATTTTTATTAACTGTTTAAATGTTGGCAGCATAACTAGTGTTAAATTTAGCAACAGAGAAGTTATTCCAAATACGGCTAAAAAAACCAACAATATTCATTTTAAAGCTCAGACGATCAGAGAAGATATACTAGAAACAACTCGATCTAAAATAAGAGCAGAACTACAATATTACAACTTTAGTTACTCGGGAGTGGAGGGCTTAAAAGACCTGGTGATGGAGTCTGGAGGGAATCCGCTGAGGAGCGTCATCGTGAGCACCTGGAGATCCGGAAGCACGTTCCTCGGAGAGCTGCTGAATGCTATGCCGAACAACTTCTACAACTTCGAGCCGTTTATACATTATAGGGTCAAACAAATCCGAGACCCTCGTCATGCTGAAAAAGACTTAAGAATGCTCAAGAGTTTGCTTAAATACAAAAGCGACGACGTTAAAGTCTATTTTCAATATAAGAAAATGAATCCCGACCTTTTCAGACGTAACACTCAGTTGATGATTCATTGCAAAAACTACCCAGGACTCTGCCTTGATGCAAATTTTACAGAAAACTTCTGCAAACTGTTTCCGTTTCTGACCATAAAATTGATTCGACTCAGGCTACAAGTCTCGCAATACATTTTGGAGGATAGTGAGTAAGTTGTTTGCTAAATAAAGTTTTAAGGTCTGTTTGCAATAACTCGTGTTACATGAGTGATGTGTTTCATCCAATAACTTATATTAACTGAGTAACGCGAGTTACCGTGAACAGACCCTTTAACATTTTGAATCGATGTTGAGCACTGAAGTCAATGACATGAGCGTTCGGCGTTCGGCTTGAATTTCTGAAATTTCTAGAATCTAAGACTGATGATGATCAATAGTCAGGCAAACAGCAGGACATACTGTCAAGCAATCATCATATTATCATACTAATATTATAAAGAGGAAAGATTTGTATTTGTGTGTGTGTGTGTGTATGTTTGTAATGAATAAACTCAAAAACTACTGAACCGATTTCAAAAATTATTTCACCATTAGAAAGCTACATTCACCCTGAGTAACATGGTAACATAGGCTACCTTTTACCGCGCGAAAATGCTTCATTCCAACTATTTCCAACGGTAAAAAACTGTTAACGCGGGCGGAGCTACGGCGGAAAGTTAGTAGAATATATTTGGGACACTGTCCAGGTGCCTACTTTTACGAAATTGCATTTCATTGAATATAGCGCTGCTGCAACAAACATCTTTTAAGATGCTGTGCCTATGATGATGGTATAAAGACAGAATAGGACGAAAAGAGTAAAACAGGCTACCTTCCTCTTTCCCACGGGAAAAACTGTTAACGCGGGCGGAACCGCGAAGCAGAAAGCTAGAGTCCTATAATAGGAGGACAATTTCAGACTGAACGTGAAGCTGGTGCTGCTGGTCCGGGACCCCCGCGCGGTGATGAACTCCCGGGACCAGTGGCCGCGGTGTACCATGCAGGACCCCGACTGCGGGGACCCCCGCGCACTCTGCGCAGACATGCTCAGCGACTACACCGTCGCTACGCAACTCCTCACACGGTACCCTACACGATTTACGTAAGTCCTCCTCTTACAAACATTGCTTTTTAGGGTTCCGTAGACAAATGGCAAAAAACGGAACCCTTATGGATTCGTCATGTCTGTCTGTCTGTCCGTCCATATGTCACAGACAATTTTTTTCGATACTAAGTATAAGAACTATACTGTTAAATTGGGGGTTCCCCATACTTAGAACTGAAACTCAAAAATTCTTTTTCATCAAACACATACCTACCTACATGTATCTATGGATAGGTCTTTAAAAATGATATTAAATTGTCTAATATCATTTTTTTTCTAAATTACATTCATCATCATCATCATCATTGACAGCTCATATACTTCCCCACCGAGGGGCATTTCATTCAATCAACTTAAATATATATTTTTTCTCATTTTTATCTGCAATCAGTCCTTAGACTAATCAGATTGGTTGTAAGCTTCAGGGCGTTCAGAGGCGGCCCCCCAGTGGGAGCTTCTCTTCTTCAAACTTGGCCACTTTACAAGGCAGGGTCCATAACTTCTTAGTCAGTTGGCTGGCCAGTCTGTTTGGATGGTGTCAGTGTCAGCCGTTTTTAGGGTTCCGTAGCCAAATGGCAAAAAACGGAACCCTTATAGATTCGTCATGTCTGTCCGTCCGTCCGTCCGTATGTCACAGCCACTTTATTCCGAAACTATAATACCTATACTGTTGAAACTTAGTACGTAGATGTATTCTGTGAACCGCATTAAGATTTTTACAAAAAATTGGAAAGAAAGCAATAAATTTTGGGGGGTCCCCATACTTAGAACTGAAACTAAAAAAAACTTTTTTTGGTCAAACCCATACGTGTGGGGTATCTATGGATAGGTCTTCAAAAATGATATTGAGGTTCCTAATATCATTTTTTTCTAAACTGAATAGTTTGCGCGAGAGACGCTTCCAAAGTGGAAAAATGAGTGTCCCCCCCCTCTAACTTTTAAAATAAGGGAATGATAAAACTAAAAAAAATATATGATGTGCATTACCATTAAAACTTCCAACGAAAATTGGTTTGAACGAGATCTAGTGAGTAGTTTTTTTTTAATACGTCATAAATCGTAAACCGCAATTTACCTTTCACTATTATTAAAACATCGATCAAAGTCACAAAGAACTACAAAAACTTTTATATTATGTTACTGGCTGCTACGGAACCCTTCATGGGCGATTCCGACTCGCACTTGGCCGCTTTTTTTTGTATCTCTCTGTCTGGTTTTTAATTTCTTGTGCCACGGTGTTTATGCACAAGTGTTCATGGAGTTCATTGGTTGTTATAAACCATGGTGCATTCGAGATTTTCCTCAGGATACCATTCTGAGCTCTTTGGATGATGATTGCATTTGAGGTGCTAGCTACTCCCCAGAGTTACCTTAAATTAGTTAACTTAAATATAAAATTAAAAAATAGTTAGGTATGTTACTTGCTTGGTTACTTGGTTTCGAGCATGGTCTAAGAAAACAAGGTCTAACCACTAGACCACGTGACTGACACGAGCCTACGTCATTTCTACGTCATTTTGCCTATTCATCCTTGTCGAAGGCGTGTAATAGACAAGGATGAACAGAGCAAAATGACGTAGGCTCGTGTCAGTCACGTGGTCTAGTGGTTAGACCTTGTTTTCTTAGACCATGGTTTCGAGGTTGAGGAGAGTTGGTGAAGTAGGTTAACCTCGAACGAAACCCACACCAAAAGCAAGCAAGGAAGTAAACTTTTAATTTTGATTGGACGTTTCAGGATTGTACGTTACGAGAATCTGGCTCTAAACCCAAAAGACATATCGCACAAGCTGTACAGCTTCCTTAAGCGGAGCGTGCCAACTTCACTAGACGAGTATATTAACACCCACACTAAGAGCAAGATGAAATGTAGCAGGTTTTGCACGTACAGGACGTCCAAGGATCGAATCTCCGAGTGGAAACATGAAATGGACTTTAAGCGTATTAACGAAATTCAGGTACAAATCTGCCGGTATAGCAAATCTTAGCTTCAATACAACCAACATTTTGACAGACAAACAATAGAGATCTTTAGTCGAAAGAGCGAATTGTTCCCTAAGAAACGAGTCTCTCCACGACTCATCACGACTGTCGCCACAACAAGCCGCTTCAAGCAGAGTGTCAATTAGATGAATCTCATTGTGGTGTTTCTTCTTCTTGGAAGCTCTTTGATGACAGTCGCATCACACAATTTACAGACACAAACGAAAAACCCCCGGGCTCATGCCCTCCGTCCAGCCAATTTCGCAAATGACGACGCGACCAACCCTTTTTTTTGTGTGAAACTGCGGAATAACATAGAATGCAATCATACACATGGAATTCAATAGGAACCGCGTTAAAGTATTACATAATATATTGTGTGTGTGTGTGTGTGTGGTGAGGGCCACTTTGCTTAAACTCAATGAAAATGTGTCCTTGATTTAGTGTGCGTTGGTCCCGGTTCCAGTTACTATCTACGGATGTAGTTGTTACATGAGCCATGTCAGAAGCCATAGGCGGCTCAATGATTCTGACACCAGGGTTTGTGAGGTAGGTTTTATTAATAAAGAAAGAAGAAGTGTGCATTGCAAAACAATTGTGCAGTTAATATTAGATTTTGTGCAACTCAATTGAGCGAGTTATAGGCTGAAATGTTGGGCCCCCAAACCTCAATGTGAAGATTGTCATAATTAAGGGTTGAGGGCCCAGCAATGCACACTAAATCAAGGACATATCTGCAAAGTGGCCTTACATCACACACACACAATATAATAGTAGCTGTTGATCTGTTGCAGATCGCATGCGCGCAAGCCATGGCGCTGTGGGGCTACAGGAAGGCCGACAACGCTTCTCATGTTAAAAGCGAACAGTTTCACCCAGTCGACCCTTATATAAACATAACTACATTATAAACAAAGTTTTCCTTCAGTAAGCACTCGTTTTTGTTCAGTTTGTCTGTGTGTACAATAAAGAGAAATAAATAAATAAAGCGTTTGGTTCGTTTTCGTAATTTTGATTTCGTAATTGACTATGAAAGAGGAATAATTTTTCATTTTTCGTAATAAAGAAATACCGATGGCAATGTTTTGCTGAAAAGAAAAATATATTTATTATCCAGGGTCTGGCGGCTTTACAAAATCTAAAAGGACCAGGAGTCATTGGATCATATCTGATCACCTAAACAAACTTTTACCGCAAATGAAAAACAAATGGACTTCTTTCTGCATACAAAATGTCCGATTAAAACAATTTGTATATTTCTTAGTTAAATTTCCGATTACACCTATCGCTGATAATATATCCTTCCAGTATATTTGTTAAGCCGACATTTACACCCTGTATAATTTTAGGTGCTCCCTCACCGGGAGCATTCACGTGTACTGTAACATTATAGATTCGTCTTTGAGCATTACATTACAATACTACCTCCCTGACTGACGAGCATTCGCGTGTAATGTAATATATAGATTCGACTTTGAGCATTACATTACAATACTACCTCCCCCCTGACTGACGAGTATTTGCGTGTAATGTAATATTGATTCGACTTTTGAGCATTTCATAGCAAGATGTCAGACGAAGCGGTCGCTGTGCTGAGTGCGACAATATTAATTCGACATTGTTATTTACGTAAAAAAAAAACACAGAAGAAACGATATTGGTGTCATGAATTATTTCAAAACCGGCAAAATACAGGCGGTTTGGATATTTTAGAAAGAATCAACCGACCCATAAGTAAACTTAAAATGTTTTTAAGAATTGATGTTACAAGTTGTATCAAGATATTACACATTGTATCATTACAAGGTGCGCATTGTAATGCTCGGTTCTCCTCCTTCACTGATGTATGCCCGTTTTGTATCATTACAAGGTGCGCATTGTAATGCTCGGTTCTCCTCCTTCACTGATGTAATGCTCAAATCTGTAACGTTACATTACACGCGAATGCTCCCGGTGAGGGAGCACCTTTAATAAAAAAACTAAATCAAAAACTTAGTACTGTATCACACTATTGGTAGAAACAAAAACACATTATTAATGTAAATTATCATTTATTTAAATAACTTACACTGCACAGTACATACATTTCATGTTATACTAGAAATAATAACATTATCTGTAATACTTACATGCCAATTTAATAATACATTGATCCACTAACTAGTAAAATGCATAGTATCCGCTTAAAATTAAATTTGAATTATTTTTATCACATGAATAATCTAAAAAATGGACGCAGAGTTCACTGACTAATATTTACAAACAAAACTGACTATCAAGAAATATCCTTACCACTAGAATGATAAAATATAATTAAATTGCGCGAACTAGATTAATATTGCTCCTTTATAAGTGATACAAAGCACTAAATAAATTCTAACTAAACTTAATCAGTATTAAGTGTTGAGTTCCCTCTTATTTATTGGTTTTACCTAAACACGCTTTTTTTATCCATTCTCTGCTTGAAGCTATAATTTACAAGTAACTATATTTTAAGAGCGCTCCTACTCCGTAGCCGTAGGGGTGAAATTCGTAGGGTGAGTGCCTATTCTGAGTGCCGAGTGCGAGTTTTGCAACCAAAGTAAACGCGCTCGAAATCGAGAGCGTAAACGCGATTTTGTATGGAATTGAAACTACGCCATCTGTGGACAGTTAGCCGAACTAAAATTTCTCCATACTATGCACGTTTACGTCGTCGATATCGAGCGCGTTTCGTGAGTAAAAAACTCGCACTTGGCACTCTGTACAATTTGTTGCATTTCGGGTCCATATTGGATTTCATATTTGTCATAATTTCGCCATAATCGTCTATTCGCATAACGCTAATGAGGCCTAAGATGTATTCGAACCCGGCGGGTTTATCATATCGACTACACTACGTAATGCCCTTTGAATCGAACTTGTAGGTAATTTACAAATCGTACCGAGGTTATAGTACAAGGTATTTATCTTTATTGTACTTAACTTTCTTTGAAGATTGTTACAGTCAACAAGGTAAAGCTTATTCTAGTTAATTAAATATTATAATGAGATATCGAGGCCTCTATTTTGGTATAAGGTTGCATTTTAAATTATTGTTTAAGCTTATAAAATGTAATATGTATTATGATGAATTCTAAGTTTTGACTTTAGAAGTACCATTAGCGTCGTTGATTATTTTGTGAAAATTTTAATTTTTATGTGCATATTTTTCAATACTACAATAATTTGATTTTTTAAATATTTCTGAGAAATAAAATAAACCGTTATAAAGGTAGATATACAACTGCATAACTAGGGGTATCAATAAACAAGTGTTTAACTTCAAAATATATTAATACGAGTATATTAGTACAGTAAGCTGCGATAGATGGCGCTTAATGGCGCTTAAATTCGTCGGCTTACTGTACCTAATTTGAAAAAAACAAACAAAAGTTTCTCATCTTCTTTTATATAGAGTCAAGGTTTAAAAGATTCTTTACAATGCGTCTTTATTTCAATGAGAAGTACCTATATTTGAACCATGGACAATCTGGTACTTGTTATTTACGAGTATTAGTTTTGACCTAGAAACATTATTTTGTAAATTCTTACTTACCATCTGATTTGATTAAATTGCGATCATTGTCCGCAGTATTTCCCTTCATTATAGACTCACAGTTAGCAAAATATATACAATACAATACAAATATGCTTTATTGACCCCCCAGGGAAAATAGAAAAAGAAACTAAAAAAGAAAAAGATAATTAAAAAAATATATAAAACCGCCTTCAACGTCCTAACCTACACTAAAAAGTTACAAATAAAATATAAATCTAGCTGAAAGCATAGCAATTTAATATGGCTATTAATATTCCTTATTTACATAAATTGTAACATCATATAAACATGTGTAGACATTGTTATACTCTTCACCTTGGAGTCGGTGCCAGTTGAGGCTAGCTATTTAATCGAAACCACATCTGATCTCAAAAGTTCAGATCGATGAATATAAAAAATTTAAAGAACGCGGTCAGAGTACTAGGTACTTAACCCACTATAGATGACTGCTAGCAGTAGAAGTCTTTTGGTCGAAATGATGGTGATTAGCTGGCACCGACTCCAAGATAAAGTGTATAACAATGTCTACACATGTTTATATGATGTTACAATTTATGTAAATAAGGAATATTAATAGCCATATTAAATTGCTATGCTTTCAGCTAGATTTATATTTTATTTGTAACTTTTTAGTGTAGGTTAGGACGTTGAAGGCGGTTTTATATATTTTTTTAATTATCTTTTTATTTTACCCTTTTTAGTGGAAATTTACCATGACAAGTTTACAGAATATATGAACCAAAACCGCATATTTCTTGTTATTTCAATTATAATATAACAAAAGCAACGCAATGAGTGTGCTGTTGTTTATTGAAGAGTTTTCGTTTTAATCATGAAGGAAGAAAACATTTTACGCGGGTATTAAGCAACACTTCTGATAGTATACTGCTTAGTTGACGGATCAGGGATCGCTGTTGTTGCTATTGACTACCCCGGTAATAAGGTATGAAGGACGCCGCCTTGTGGTTCCCGGCGACTTACCAAAAACAATTGCGCCTCGCTAGCGTAAGGGTTGTGGGTTGTGATAATAAACAACCTAACATCCATCCATCCGTCCACTGCGCGTTTGCTTGCTTGTTTATAAACATTTTTTTCTTTAAATATTTATTTTAAATATAAATATTTAAATAAAATAGACGAATGTATAGTTCCCGGCGCGTAACCTACAACCACTGTGAACCCCATTTCAATTGCCAAGCAGTGATGGAAACAAACAGCCTGAAACAGTCCCGCTGCTGAACTAAGGTTCCTTTAGGAGGCTTTTGGAAAAATCTTTACGGTTAGAAGGCGGGTTGTTGTTAGTTGTCCATTTTCACAGTAAGACACCCACCAGAAGAGTTTGGTTGATGCTTATTTAAGCGGCTATAAATAATAACGAATTAAATAAACAATTCAATACAAATATACACAATAAATAATACTAAAGTTAAAAAAAGCTAAATAACACACTTGATTTTATTATGTTACACTCTAACTTTTGTATCGAATGGTAGAAGCTTTCAGGTTTCCCACCAAATTATGAAAAAAAAAAGAACTCTACGTTACTGGCACGGTTTTGATTGTATTTTTATTTGTCTGTCCCCATGCCTCTCTAGGTAGTTCGCTGCTCTCTAGGAAATAAAAGATATACCTAATATATGTATGGAAAAGCAAAAGGACAAAATACTAAATGCCCAAAGAAGTAAGCAATTCCCAATATTATTGCAAGTTGCAAGTTGATCACCATTGTATATGAGAAGTTCGATAAATAAATCCAGTAGCCATGTGATAAAATGTACGAAAATAATCGATAAATATACGTTACGCTTCATACCACATCACATCACTATTTTCAAATTCAGTAACCATTAAGTTTCTTGTTTTTTACATGCCAAATAAAGACAAATAAATGTCGTACTTTATTGATATTTTGTTTTTAGTTGGGCAAGTCATAACATGAATGTCTCTATCTTTTTCTAACGTACCGTATTCAAAGATGTGCGATAGAGTTAAAAGAAAAACCCCATCTCCCGCTTCCCCCTACCCTCCCACCCCTCTGAGCGGTCGCGTTGGTTTCGATACAAAATAGGCATGATTATTACTACTCCATATGGGCGCGTAAAATTTTTTCTTCCTTCATGGTTTTAGTCTTCTACTCCGCCATCAGATATAATCCAAATTTATATGAAACCATTTTGAGTTCAACTTCTATCTATAAAACAAAAAAATATTGAAATCGATTGATAAGAAGCCGAGATATTGCCAAAATAATTTACCGATCGGGTTAACGGCATCGTCAATTGAGGAGTTATTTCCTCATATCTTCAAATTTAATCATCCGATCTTAGCGAAATTTTTATGGGACCACCCTGCAAGTAAACCTGGTCGATTAAAAAAAGAATTTTGAAAATCGGTTCACAATTGGCGGAGATTATTTATAACAAACACACAAAAAAAAAAAAAACATACGCGTCGAATTGAGAACCTCCTCCTTTTTTGAAGTCGGTTAAAAAAAAAAAATATACTTTTTGAAAGAATTAGTCAGTTGGTAATGTTTAAAGGAAAGGTAGGTTAAACATTACATTGAAAGAAAGAAAGAAAGAAAGAAATAATATTTATTGCTGTACAACAATATACCTTATATATAACATAGCATAATAATATGACACGAACAGAACAGGTAAATGTTGTGGTGTTTGCGCAAAGGAAATGGCTCAGCTGTATGCTGAGATAAACCAGGATTTAACTCAGCGCTGATTTTCAGCCATTACCTGCGGTGTAGCGTATTCGCGCCGAGGAGCCAAACAATGAATAAAGAAAAAAAATAAAAATAAAAACTAAAAGAAGTATATAAAACATTGAACTACCTACTCTTGCAAGGTGTGTGTGTATATCTATCTATCTATCTATCTATATGTGAATGTGCGTGTGTGTGTGTGTGTGTATGTGTGTGTGTGTGTGTGTGTATGTGTGTGTGTGTGTGTGTACGTGTGTGTGTGTGTGTGTGTGTGTGTGTGTGTGTGTATGTATGTGTGTGTGTGTGTTGTGTGTTTGCGTAAACGTGCGTTTGTGTTTATGGGTATTCGTTATTTGTATTTGTGTTTGTGTGTATTTATAAGTGTGTCTGTGTATATAAACTGAATTACTATTTATATTAGGGCTATGTAGAAAAAAAGTCTTTTTATTTCAGCTCCTTCCAGTAGGCATGTTTCAGGTTCTCTGCTGATTTTTGTTTTTTCAATAAGGCTGCTTTGTATTTAGCTTTGAAGCAAGTCTCACTCATCTTGCACCTTAATGGTGGTGGCAGATCGTTCCAAATTCGGGCTGCGTTAAACCTGAAACCTCCCCTGAACCGAGCGGAACTGTGTTTGACTTTAGCCATTAAGCTTTGCGTAACTGGTCGAAGACTTCTTTGGCGGATATTACTAACCCATGTAATTTTCTCGTAGAGGTATTCCGGTTTATGCCTCCAGACCACCCTTTGTACCGAACAAGCGTAGTGCAGTTCCATTCTTGCCTTCATATTAAGAATATTTTTGCTATTTATATATGGGGTGATATATTCTCTCCTAGGTACGTGTAATGAGAATCTGATGCAGGCATTCTGCACCCTCTGCACCGCCTTTTCCAAACTAGCATTAATCCTAGGAAAGAATACTGTACTACAATAATTAAAAGGCGAGAGCACAAGCAGGTCTGTTAATAGCAGTCGTAACTCTTCTTTTATAAAAGGTCTAATTTTATACAAAGTCTTAAGTTTAAAAAAGGCATTCCGGATTTTTTCATTTACATGATCTACATATTTTTGTTCGCCATCAAGTATTAGGCCTAGGTTGCGCGCCGATTTGCTATGTGTAATAACTACGTTATTAATCTTTAATTTTTCCCCGTGTTCTAGGACTCTACTAATTTGTAATTTCGTGCCTAAAACCAACATTTGGGACTTGTTAGGATTTAGAACTAGGGAATTATTTTGAGACCATGTGTAGATACTATTAAGGTCCTCATTTATTCTAGAAATTGCCTCTGCAGTGTTCTCACCCTTAAACGAGTGGTATAATTGGGTATCGTCGGCATACAAATGGTAGCTACATGACTTCAAGACTGTTGGCAGGTCAGCAGTGAATATTGCAAAAAGTATCGGGCTTAAGAGGGACCCTTGAGGGACCCCACGCTGCAGAGTCTTTCGCTCGGAGTACCTCAACTCCCCGTCATTACCTTCTGTGACCACCATCTGCTCTCTGCCAATCAGGAAAGTTTTAAACCACTGACATGTCTCGATGGAAAAGCCGTAGTATTTCAACTTGGCCAAAAGTACTTTTGGATCGAGACAGTCAAAGGCACGAGAGTAATCGAGCAGTACCATGATACTACTTAGTCCCATGTCAGAGGCTTCGGTGAGATCGTCAGTTACATGCAAAAGAGCAGTTTCTGTACTGTGTTCTTGACGAAACCCAGATTGAAATTTTGGAATTATGTCTTTGCCCTCTAAATAGTTACGAAGCTGATTCAGTACCACCTTTTCCAGTACCTTTGAAAGCACTGGTAAAATAGAAATAGGACGCAAGTCATTTAAGCAATCAACATTTTTTTTCTTAGGAAAGGGTTTAACAAGCGCTTGTTTCCAGTCGGAGGGGAATGTATTCGTTTCAATCGATTTATTAATTATCGCTGTGATAGCCGGGAGAGTTACGTCAAGAGTCATTTTGATCATTTCTATATTCAAGGTGTCATGTCCTGCTGCTTTAGTTTTAATACTGTTAATTATTTTACTAACTTCTGTTTCCGTTGTATACTTTAGCCTAAATGAATTTTGTTGTTGCTCTGTTTTACCACTAATTTTATAATTGTCTAAATTTTGTGTTTGGCAACATGGTAGGGTCAGGAAATGCTCATTTATTTTATTAGGGTCGTTAAGAAAGTAAGGTATTTTAATTTCACTTGTATGACTTAGTATTGAATTTTTGCTTAGATTTTTCCACAATTTGTTTTGATTTTTTATGTTATTATTGATATAACTATTGAAATATGCTTTCTTCTCCCTTTCTATTGTTGCTGTTACTAAATTTTTGAGGTTGCGATAGTATTTTTTTGAACTTTCCGTTTTAGTTTTTTGTGCTCTTATTAAGGCTTTGTCCCTTAGACTCATCATAAATTTGACCATATCCGTTATCCAAGGTTTGGGCTTGTCTCTAACAATGATCATTGGTACATTGGTAGGTTATTTGTTATGTTTTTCTCTGTAATGTTTTCCTTGGTGTCAACAAAGTATATTATTACTATTATCACTGCAAAACAAAGTCGCTTTCCCTATGTCCCTATGTATGCTTAAATTTTTAAAACTACGCAACGGATTTCGATGCGGTTTTTTTTTAATAGATAGAGCGTTTCAAGAGGAAGGTTTATATGTATAATACATGCATAATATACTTAAGGATAACCCACAATAACAATTTTTCGTGCGGAGCCGGGGCGGGTCGCTAGTTATTATTAAAGGTCAACGTTGTTTAAATTGGACCCCGAATGCGTGGGCAGGTCGTCCTTGAGCAGCAGAGTCCCGATGGGCACCACGGCCTCGTCCCGCTCTCTCAGCTTCCGCATCTCGTGTCGCAGTTTCTCCAAAACAGCGTAGTTGGGCTCGTTGTGCCGCGCCGCGTCTTGCAGTAATGTTATCTGCTGTTCTTCTAGCTTCTTCTCTTTGCAGCTCTTGACGGAGCGCGAGCCGTACAGGCGGAGCAGAGAACCCCACGAGCGGACGTGTGGGTGGAGCGCCTGATGACAGCAAAAACTTCTAATACAATACTTGTAATAGATGCAAGTAACAGCTTAGCAAAACTTGAAGGGACACTCAGTTAATGGATCGGATCGGTTCGAATTTCTTAAAGAAAATTGTCATGGAAACAAAAAAATCTATACAGGGCATCCCACGGGTATGCCACATGGAGGGAAACTACCTTAAATATTGTACGTAGAATATTATTAAAACTGCATTCATATATTTTTTAATAATTACATGGTTGAACCGGGAATCGAACCCGCTACACGAGAAAAAAAATACCTTGTAGTTTTATCATACCAATCGATAGGCTTCATCATAGGGATTATTTATTGTTAAATAACAGTGTCAGGAATAAAAATTAAAAGCTGACATTGCCGTAAGGACATAAGGCGCCGTTAATTTTTTTTAATGGGGTTATGTAAAAAATGTAGTTTACAAAAACCGGTATGAAAATGTCCACGAGCTACGTACAGAACTTAGACGTATTCTAAATATCCTCCACAACAAGATCAAAAAATCAACAGGGAGTGAAATAATCAAAGTGCGACTATGGAAGTCATTTTGAGCATTTGATAAACAAATACGCACGTCAAGCTTATAATAACACATCTCTTTTTAAAAAATAGCAAGATTGCCTGTAGTATGGCTTATAAAGACCTTTTTTTCTGTATGGGGGTTAAATAATATGTGTGTGACCTGTAGTATGGCCTGCGAGGCGCGCTGCTTGGCGGTCTTCTTGTTCTTGCACACGACGGTGGCGGAGTGCTTGCCCACCTTCATCGTCAGCTCTATCTCTGGTACTCCAACTGTAACCCTGTATGTACTGACCTGTAGTATGGCCTGCGAGGCGCGCTGCTTGGCGGTCTTCTTGTTCTTGCACACGACGGTGGCGGAGTGCTTGCCCACCTTCATCGTCAGCTCTATCTCTGGTACTCCAACTGTAACCCTGTATGTACTGACCTGTAGTATGGCCTGCGAGGCGCGCTGCTTGGCGGTCTTCTTGTTCTTGCACACGACGGTGGCGGAGTGCTTGCCCACCTTCATCGTCAGCTGTATCTCTGGTACTCCAACTGTAACCCTGTATGTACTGACCTGTAGTATGGCCTGCGAGGCGCGCTGCTTGGCGGTCTTCTTGTTCTTGCACACGACGGTGGCGGAGTGCTTGCCCACCTTCATCGTCAGCTCTATCTCTGGTACTCCAACTGTAACCCTGTATGTACTGACCTGTAGTATGGCCTGCGAGGCGCGCTGCTTGGCGGTCTTCTTGTTCTTGCACACGACGGTGGCGGAGTGCTTGCCCACCTTCATCGTCAGCTGTATCTCTGGTACTCCAACTGTAACCCTGTATGTACTGACCTGTAGTATGGCCTGCGAGGCGCGCTGCTTGGCGGTCTTCTTGTTCTTGCACACGACGGTGGCGGAGTGCTTGCCCACCTTCATCGTCAGCTGTATCTCTGGTACTCCAACTGTAACCCTGTATGTACTGACCTGTAGTATGGCCTGCGAGGCGCGCTGCTTGGCGGTCTTCTTGTTCTTGCACACGACGGTGGCGGAGTGCTTGCCCACCTTCATCGTCAGCTGTATCTCTGGTACTCCAACTGTAACCCTGTATGTACTGACCTGTAGTATGGCCTGCGAGGCGCGCTGCTTGGCGGTCTTCTTGTTCTTGCACACGACGGTGGCGGAGTGCTTGCCCACCTTCATCGTCAGCTCTATCTCTGGTACTCCAACTGTAACCCTGTATGTACTGACCTGTAGTATGGCCTGCGAGGCGCGCTGCTTGGCGGTCTTCTTGTTCTTGCACACGACGGTGGCGGAGTGCTTGCCCACCTTCATCGTCAGCTGTATCTCTGGTACTCCAACTGTAACCCTGTATGTACTGACCTGTAGTATGGCCTGCGAGGCGCGCTGCTTGGCGGTCTTCTTGTTCTTGCACACGACGGTGGCGGAGTGCTTGCCCACCTTCATCGTCAGCTGTATCTCTGGTACTCCAACTGTAACCCTGTATGTACTGACCTGTAGTATGGCCTGCGAGGCGCGCTGCTTGGCGGTCTTCTTGTTCTTGCACACGACGGTGGCGGAGTGCTTGCCCACCTTCATCGTCAGCTGTATCTCTGGTACTCCAACTGTAACCCTGTATGTACTGACCTGTAGTATGGCCTGCGAGGCGCGCTGCTTGGCGGTCTTCTTGTTCTTGCACACGACGGTGGCGGAGTGCTTGCCCACCTTCATCGTCAGCTGTATCTCTGGTACTCCAACTGTAACCCTGTATGTACTGACCTGTAGTATGGCCTGCGAGGCGCGCTGCTTGGCGGTCTTCTTGTTCTTGCACACGACGGTGGCGGAGTGCTTGCCCACCTTCATCGTCAGCTCTATCTCTGGTACTCCAACTGTAACCCTGTATGTACTGACCTGTAGTATGGCCTGCGAGGCGCGCTGCTTGGCGGTCTTCTTGTTCTTGCACACGACGGTGGCGGAGTGCTTGCCCACCTTCATCGTCAGCTCTATCTCTGGTACTCCAACTGTAACCCTGTATGTACTGACCTGTAGTATGGCCTGCGAGGCGCGCTGCTTGGCGGTCTTCTTGTTCTTGCACACGACGGTGGCGGAGTGCTTGCCCACCTTCATCGTCAGCTGTATCTCTGGTACTCCAACTGTAACCCTGTATGTACTGACCTGTAGTATGGCCTGCGAGGCGCGCTGCTTGGCGGTCTTCTTGTTCTTGCACACGACGGTGGCGGAGTGCTTGCCCACCTTCATCGTCAGCTCTATCTCTGGTACTCCAACTGTAACCCTGTATGTACTGACCTGTAGTATGGCCTGCGAGGCGCGCTGCTTGGCGGTCTTCTTGTTCTTGCACACGACGGTGGCGGAGTGCTTGCCCACCTTCATCGTCAGCTCTATCTTCTGGTACTCCAACTTCTTCATCTGCAAGGTCAAACATGCTTATAGTACTTTTAAAAGCGTGAGATTTTTTTTTAAATTGACCTACGCTTGTCTGACTGATGACTCTACCCCAAAAAAAGTCTAGGGGCGGCTCGAGGGAGACTCGGACCACGGCCTAGCGCGTTGATACTGAAAAACATTATAAGGAGAAGAGTGAGAAGGGCAAGAGGCCCTTCATTAATCAGTCGAGGATCAAAGGGGGGAGCGAGGCGGTTCGAGAAAAAATCAAATCACAAAGGGGTATATTTCGAAACCTAAATATTATATTTTTACCATCTTGCAAAATTGCGTAAAACCGATAACGCTAATACCTTTTTTTTTCAATTTTGTTTATGAATTTTGCGTGTGTTTGATCTTCAAGTGAGCATATTTAACCGACTCCACATGGAACGTCTTAGTATATCTTATCTTAATTAGCCATACGTGTCCCACTGCTGGGCAAAGGCCTCTCTCTTAGTATATCAATGTGCTAAAACACCTGTGCGTTTGAATGGTCTCACTGTATGATCCAAGTGTGTGGCTTTTAGCATTAAACAGACCTAATTAAAGGAATGAGAAATTAAATGATACCTTAAAAAGGACGCTGTTTCATTTTATTTCCAAATAAAAAGAACGTCCAAAATTTCAAACAATAGTGTATATGAGTAACCTCGGTTACTGGTCGGGCAATCGATACAGCAAACGCGTTTTGACAACCTACTGCTTTTTGAATAACAACTGAATATCAATTACAAGTCAAACACTGAAACGCTATATAAAACACTCCTGAACAACCCTGTCAGAGTCCCGCGGCGCCTGCAGGGTGCGGGGCGTGGGGAGCTCGGGCGGGCGGGGAACTCATTTTAGTGCGGGGGTGTGCTTTCTGTACGGGTTAGTACTATTATTTTCTTCTGTGCCTCGGTGTAAACGTGTACAATGTTTTTTTTTAAATTGACTGATTGAAAAAGTACGACGGATCAAGCTTCACCGGACTTGCGGGGGAGCGGAAGACTCTAACCCAAAAGAACTCCAACGCGTCTAGGGGCGGCTCAAGGGAGCCTCGGACCATGTGTACAATGTGTATGTATCACCCTGATATATGTGTGTGTGTGTGTGTGTGTGTGTGTGTGTGTGTGTGTGTGTGCGTCACCTCGGTGTGTATGTGTTTGTCCTGCGCGCCGAAGCTGCGCAGCAGGCAGGTGCGCAGTATGGCGTGGGGCGAGGGCTCGCAGGTGGCCGCACAGAACTCCGTGATGCGGGGGTCCTCGATGTGTGTGTGTGTGTGTGTGTGTGTGTGTGTGTGTGTGCGTCACCTCGGTGTGTATGTGTTTGTCCTGCGCGCCGAAGTTGCGCAGCAGGCAGGTGCGCAGTATGGCGTGGGGCGAGGGCTCGCAGGTGGCCGCACAGAACTCCGTGATGCGGGGGTCCTCGATGTGTGTGTGTGTGTGTGTGTGTGTGTGCGTCACCTCGGTGTGTATGTGTTTGTCCTGCGCGCCGAAGTTGCGCAGCAGGCAGGTGCGCAGTATGGCGTGGGGCGAGGGCTCGCAGGTGGCCGCACAGAACTCCGTGATGCGGGGGTCCTCGATGTGTGTGTGTGTGTGTGTGTGTGTGTGTGTGTGTGTGTGTGTGTGTGTGTGTGTGTGTGTGCGTCACCTCGGTGTGTATGTGTTTGTCCTGCGCGCCGAAGTTGCGCAGCAGGCAGGTGCGCAGTATGGCGTGGGGCGAGGGCTCGCAGGTGGCCGCACAGAACTCCGTGATGCGGGGGTCCTCGATGTGTGTGTGTGTGTGTGTGTGTGTGTGCGTCACCTCGGTGTGTATGTGTTTGTCCTGCGCGCCGAAGTTGCGCAGCAGGCAGGTGCGCAGTATGGCGTGGGGCGAGGGCTCGCAGGTGGCCGCACAGAACTCCGTGATGCGGGGGTCCTCGATGTGTGTGTGTGTGTGTGTGTGTGTGTGCGTCACCTCGGTGTGTATGTGTTTGTCCTGCGCGCCGAAGTTGCGCAGCAGGCAGGTGCGCAGTATGGCGTGGGGCGAGGGCTCGCAGGTGGCCGCACAGAACTCCGTGATGCGGGGGTCCTCGATGTGTGTGTGTGTGTGTGTGTGTGTGTGCGTCACCTCGGTGTGTATGTGTTTGTCCTGCGCGCCGAAGTTGCGCAGCAGGCAGGTGCGCAGTATGGCGTGGGGCGAGGGCTCGCAGGTGGCCGCACAGAACTCCGTGATGCGGGGGTCCTCGATGTGTGTGTGTGTGTGTGTGTGTGTGTGTGCGTCACCTCGGTGTGTATGTGTTTGTCCTGCGCGCCGAAGTTGCGCAGCAGGCAGGTGCGCAGTATGGCGTGGGGCGAGGGCTCGCAGGTGGCCGCACAGAACTCCGTGATGCGGGGGTCCTCGATGTGTGTGTGTGTGTGTGTGTGTGTGTGCGTCACCTCGGTGTGTATGTGTTTGTCCTGCGCGCCGAAGTTGCGCAGCAGGCAGGTGCGCAGTATGGCGTGGGGCGAGGGCTCGCAGGTGGCCGCACAGAACTCCGTGATGCGGGGGTCCTCGATGTGTGTGTGTGTGTGTGTGTGTGTGCGTCACCTCGGTGTGTATGTGTTTGTCCTGCGCGCCGAAGTTGCGCAGCAGGCAGGTGCGCAGTATGGCGTGGGGCGAGGGCTCGCAGGTGGCCGCACAGAACTCCGTGATGCGGGGGTCCTCGATGTGTGTGTGTGTGTGTGTGTGTGTGCGTCACCTCGGTGTGTATGTGTTTGTCCTGCGCGCCGAAGTTGCGCAGCAGGCAGGTGCGCAGTATGGCGTGGGGCGAGGGCTCGCAGGTGGCCGCACAGAACTCCGTGATGCGGGGGTCCTCGATGTGTGTGTGTGTGTGTGTGTGTGTGCGTCACCTCGGTGTGTATGTGTTTGTCCTGCGCGCCGAAGTTGCGCAGCAGGCAGGTGCGCAGTATGGCGTGGGGCGAGGGCTCGCAGGTGGCCGCACAGAACTCCGTGATGCGGGGGTCCTCGATGTGTGTGTGTGTGTGTGTGTGTGTGCGTCACCTCGGTGTGTATGTGTTTGTCCTGCGCGCCGAAGTTGCGCAGCAGGCAGGTGCGCAGTATGGCGTGGGGCGAGGGCTCGCAGGTGGCCGCACAGAACTCCGTGATGCGGGGGTCCTCGATGCCCACGTAGTCGAAGAACTAAACAAGGACAATTTTAATGTTATAAATTTTTTTACCATCAAATTTACTGTCATAGGATAAATTCACATTTGAGTCTTTTGTGTAGCGCGTCAACTACTGCCTAGTCACTTCGAATAATGCTAGTGCGAGTGAATGTACAGATTACATGTCGCAAGATATAACGCAGTCCTATTTGACTGTTTGTGCGAGTTAATAGTGAATACTTGGTGCAAATTTTTTTCCACTGTGATAAGCATCTACCTGACATTGGCTGAATTGCAAAGTAGCAGAAGCCATTCCTTAAAAAAAAAGTACTCGAATTTTGTACACGCACACGCACTAATCAAAGTGTAATATAGTCTTATGGCTTGAAAATCTGTTATCAAAAGTGGGATATATAAACACTCACTCGACATTAATTCGGTTTAATTAATGTCGTTGTTTCCAAGTACTCGCAATGTATATGTACCGCAAATTGATCCTTAAATTGATCTTTTGAAATAGGAATAGCCTTGATTATCACTCACTTATTGAAAGCGAAGGCGACGTAGGCTTGTGTCAGTTACACCCAATTACACAAGTCCGTACGGCCTATAACTCCAAAGTTAAGGGTCGGGGGGAGCGGGGAGTGGTATTTTTGAACTCAGGAGACACAGTTCTATCATGCAATGGTGCTAACTCCCAAGCCGTTATGCTCGACCTATTAGAGTGCAGTATCTGTTGCACAAGTTGCAGCGTGACGTCTATATCTGCACATCGGTCCGATGCACATTACATGTGCATGTAGCCTAGCAGACCGATGGTAACCTAAGCTCGCAGCCAGGCATTCAGGCATTAATCCTGAAATAAAATTAATAAATAATTGTGGTTAAATCGCGAGCGGTTTATACTTTTGCGTCACCCATCAGAAATAATGCCGATAACATTGTAATAATAGGCAACTATTTCTGTGGTTTGGCTGAAACCCTGACGTCAACGGAAATTTCACCATATTTTTATGCCATAACTAAATAAATGTTATCATACCGTTTGTTTTTAAACTAAAGTTGGGTTTGTACCTAATGTAGCTAATACAACGTGCATACGTTTTGACATGCTCTTTTTCAAACTCCGTACAAGATTAACTTGCACGCCGACCAGGTGCAGCTCCGTCTTGGCCGTACGTACCATCGAGCTATACCGATTAAACCACAGCGCACGTGACTCTCCAACGCTGCATGGAGCTCGCGGTCACACAATAGAATGAGGTGCAGCGACTGTGCTATCTTTGAAGAAAAAACCATGTATTTTACTCAGGCTATAGACACTACGGCTATATCGACGCTCGAGGAAAGCTACGGAAGCCGGAAGGTTCGGTACAAAGCCAGTCCGACTCACGGATACGAAGAAAAACAATACGAAACCCCAGAACCTGAATAATTTGTTATTCACTCTTGACGTAATCTCAAAACAACGCAACGAACATTTTGGAATAGTAAACGTTATCGGGAGTCTTGTAATTATTAAATCCAAATTGATCAAAATCGCGTTTTATTTTTGCTTCATTTCCCCAGAGATAACACGTGAGAATTGTTACTTCTGACGACGCTATGAGGCGTTTACGCGGCGGATTTATATAGTGTTCGGATTTATAGTATTTTATTTATTTTTATTTTTATTTCAAGGGAGAACCAACAGTTAACAAAATTGGATAGATTTAAACATAGATACTTAACAACCAATTAGAGGTTCTCACAGATAGAAACTTAATATACTTAAAAAATCAAGACTTATAAAGCTAACCAGCACCAAAGAGATACAAGAAACGTTACATTACTTATTCAAAATAAAACACAAGCAAAACAGAAGTAGAAATAAATTTAAACAATTGGTCTAGCCCTCTAGGAAGAGGGAAGAAAGAACCGCTCCACAAGCCGACGCCTTGCAACTTCGATTGTAATATTGAACAAATCAACATCAAGCTCGGCAGATAATGAGTTGAAAATCTTACTTGCACGCAACATGAAGGTATTAGATCTATAATTGGTACTACAAGGTGGAATGAACAATAAGTTGAAGTTACAACAAAGGTATGGTCGATGCTCTAAGAAATCTTCGGTCGAGCTGCCCGTAGCGTTTATTCGATACGCTGACTGTTCTGAACTCTAAACATTATTTTCTTCAAGTTCTATACATAATCTTAAAAGACTTCGTGTCGGAGTCGTCGCACCATCGAGCTACCGATAAAACCGCGGCGCACGTGACTCTCCAACGCTGCATGGAGATCCCGGTCACACAATGGAATCAGGTGCGGCGACTGTGCTATCTTTGAAGAAAAAACCATGTATTTTACTCAGGCTTATCGACAGCGGCTTGGAGCCCATTAGCGAATACGTCGCAACATACGAAAGTGCTGTCGTACGTTACACAGCGGGTGCTCGCCTAGCGACGCGCCCGTAGACTCGCCTACGGGCGCCGTAGTGTCGCAGTCATAATTTCTAATTATATGATTACACGCCCACATTCCGCACACTTAGCTGAAATTCACTGGAGTTCCCCATTACGACATTGCATGTATTTTGCACATATTTGCGTATCGTTTGTACGGCGCCCCCGTAGCGACACTACGGGCGCGCCGCAGTCTTAATTTCTAATTATGTGATTACACGCCCACGGTACATTCCGCAGACTTGGCTGAAATTCACTGGAATTCCCCGTTACGACATTGCATGTATTTTCCACATATTTTCAGGCGACTTTTAGTGATCGTTTCATTTTACGACGGGTCGTTTATAACAAGGAAAAGCACTTTGGGAATCACGTAATGACGTGCTAACCCACCCGTGGAGTTATTATGAAAAACCCAAGATAAGGTAGAAGTACCAAGTACCAAGGTAGGTAAGGTACAGAACAAAAGTAAAGTGTGAAAACGCTTTTCGCTAACATATTTGCTGCTGCTTTCGCCGTCTGATAGTCCGGCGGGCAAGACGGTGACGGATGACACACAGCTTTATAATGTAAATAAATAAAATGTTCATAAAATGTTCGTACACTAACTAGACACACACACACACACACATATACACATACAAAAAAAAACGTGACATGATCTCTACATTCGTCACGAACGTTTCTAGATTAAGAAAGCCTAGCTAGCCTAGGATCGACGTTACGTTACTAGAAGTCTAAGTTTTGCGCCGTGGGCTTCATGGGCTATGCAGCTGTGATTTTCTTACTTTTGTGCAACACCTGCAAGTCTTTTGCAGAGATTTATGTCTAGAACTTATCCAGGAGCAAGCCCGGAGGCACGCAACCACCGTTTGTAGTGAAAAAATTCAAGTGCATTTTGAGTGAAATGCATCCTAGTGCATCGGGTTAAGAATAAGATTGCAATGGCAAGATTCTTAGTCACACCTGAAACTGCATTCAGGCATTATAGACCGCACGGATCTGTGTTCCTGGCTGTACGTGGTCTAACGGATAGACCTTGTTTTCTTAGACCATGGAGGGGTGTTATAAGTTTGACGTGTGTGTGTGTCTGTCTGTCTGTCTGTGGCATTGTAGCTCCTAAACGGATACGCCGATTTTGATTACTTTTTTTTTTGTTTGCAAGGTGTCACAATCGAGAGTGTTCTTATCTATTATCCAAGAAAATATCTTCAGCCATTTGAAGATTATCAGCTCTTTTCTAGTTGTTGAAAGAGTCAAGTAACGGTTTTGTGTCGGGGGTTATTAAGTGTTATTGACAATGTATTTTGCTGTGCAAAGACCTCCCCTCCATTATCACGATCAAGCGCATTTGCGATCCAATCTTTATTGTGGCCATCCAAGTCGTCCCGCCAACGTCTCCGAGGCCTACTTCGTCTTCACTAAGTGAGTGATAGTTACTGATAATAATATGCACCCCTCTTTTTGTCGGGGGTTACAAAAGTGGCTCACGCTGAAGTCAGGGTCGTTGGTGTGGTTGTTTGGCGGCTGCTGGTCGAGCTCGTCGCGCATCTCGGGGATAAGGATGTGTATGGAGGCGCGCGCGGCCGCGGACTTGGCGCTGCGCTTGCTGGAGCCGTGGCCCACGCCGTACTGCATGCCGCCGATGTACACCGTCGCCTGGTACGGGGTCGACGCGTTCTCTGGGTAACAGTACGTCAAATCACTAACATTTTTTATTTATTTTGTTTATTTAGGTACAAACAGTCGTGTACAAATATCAGCTTAAGTCTAATAATATATATAAACAGACCTACAGTTCCCTATGGTGATATAAAACTTTATACACGATACAGGATTTGGCCAAATTACACATCAACAATTCGTATGCTCATAAATTTGTTTTAAAAAACAGTTTAAACTAGGATTAAATATATCTATGTCTGAATCCCTATCATTATATAATCTACAACTTCTTCTTATATAACTGCTATTTGCTACATAACAGGTGCTGCTCGAAGCTATGGAAAACAATGGTTTTTTGCAGCAAGTGCGTTTCAGTCTGCGAGGAACACGAATAAGTGGAGTTTTTTTTCTCTCTGTTACATTAAATCTGTGGAGTTTCTTCCGGCGATTTCTTCTTTACAAAAGACAGCCAAATTGTGAACTCGCCTCGACGTCGAAAAGTGATTTGTAAAACTTTGACTTTTGACTTTTTTTTGACAATAACAATAGGGATGTTGACTGGCAAGTCAAAAGAGCTTCTTTTTATGAAAAATTAAAGGAAATACTAGCTTATGACGTCATAAGCTTGTGTTGTCGTTTTTGTACGATTTTTATTTTGATTTGCAATAACAAATCATAAAATACATAATTTACACTACAGTAATTTCAGAGGTTTTATTTCCTACATAATGTAAGATCATTTATTTTTAATACAGTCAACATCCCTATTTTATGTTACTTCTCACTCTAATGTTTCCTTGTAAAAATATCTACCTGGCATTTGGCATTATGGCATATTATGTGGCATACCAACAACCAATGCGATGCTGCTCTCTAAGCGTAACTATCGCAAAAACCGGTATTTATTTCGGTTTTACTCAAATTGCGAAGAATTTCGGTTCCGTGTAATAAACCAGGTTATAACCGAAATGGCCGCTCTTTTCGCACATCCACGCACACGCCCATACTTTTAAGCAAAGAAATACCGTACCGGAGTTAAAAAAAGATAGACCGTCGCGACATCCTTGTCAATTGATTAACAAGATTAATTCTAGAAACGATAATGCTTGCGAATCGGTTCTGCTCCGAATGTATAGTTATGAAATAAATATCAGGTTTAGGACTGTAATTAAGCAGGTTAAAAAATAGCGGTTACAAGCCGTGGTTGTTATAAAGCCTGACCAAAGAAATAAAAAACCTGCTCTGGGGGCGCCACGTGTATATTTTTATGTTTATGGCAACTATTTCCATTATAAAATTAGTTCCATAGAAATTCCGCAACATGACGAGGTTTTTTATTTGTGTGGTCGGGCTTTAGTGGTATAGTTATTGGCGTGGTGGAGTAGTTACCGAGCTGCTTGAACTCGTAGACGGGTTGCTTCTGCAGCGCGCGGCGCACGTACTCGTGGAACACGGACAGGTAGCTGCGCCCGTTCATGTTCATGAATGAGTTGGAAAGGGACGCCACTAGAGTGCAGGTGGTGGTGTAGTTACCGAGCTGCTTGAACTCGTAGACAGGTTGCTTCTGCAGCGCGCGGCGCACGTACTCGTGGAACACGGACAGGTAGCTGCGCCCGTTCATGTTCATGAATGAGTTGGAAAGGGACGCCACTAGAGTGCAGGTGGTGGTGTAGTTACCGAGCTGCTTGAACTCGTAGACGGGTTGCTTCTGCAGCGCGCGGCGCACGTACTCGTGGAACACGGACAGGTAGCTGCGCCCGTTCATGTTCATGAATGAGTTGGAAAGGGACGCCACTAGAGTGCAGGTGGTGGTGTAGTTACCGAGCTGCTTGAACTCGTAGACGGGTTGCTTCTGCAGCGCGCGGCGCACGTACTCGTGGAACACGGACAGGTAGCTGCGCCCGTTCATGTTCATGAATGAGTTGGAAAGGGACGCCACTAGAGTGCAGGTGGTGGTGTAGTTACCGAGCTGCTTGAACTCGTAGACGGGTTGCTTCTGCAGCGCGCGGCGCACGTACTCGTGGAACACGGACAGGTAGCTGCGCCCGTTCATGTTCATGAATGAGTTGGAAAGGGACGCCACTAGAGTGCAGGTGGTGGTGTAGTTACCGAGCTGCTTGAACTCGTAGACGGGTTGCTTCTGCAGCGCGCGGCGCACGTACTCGTGGAACACGGACAGGTAGCTGCGCCCGTTCATGTTCATGAATGAGTTGGAAAGGGACGCCACTAGAGTGCAGGTGGTGGTGTAGTTACCGAGCTGCTTGAACTCGTAGACGGGTTGCTTCTGCAGCGCGCGGCGCACGTACTCGTGGAACACGGACAGGTAGCTGCGCCCGTTCATGTTCATGAATGAGTTGGAAAGGGACGCCACTAGAGTGCAGGTGGTGGTGTAGTTACCGAGCTGCTTGAACTCGTAGACGGGTTGCTTCTGCAGCGCGCGGCGCACGTACTCGTGGAACACGGACAGGTAGCTGCGCCCGTTCATGTTCATGAATGAGTTGGAAAGGGACGCCACTAGAGTGCAGGTGGTGGTGTAGTTACCGAGCTGCTTGAACTCGTAGACGGGTTGCTTCTGCAGCGCGCGGCGCACGTACTCGTGGAACACGGACAGGTAGCTGCGCCCGTTCATGTTCATGAATGAGTTGGAAAGGGACGCCACTAGAGTGCAGGTGGTGGTGTAGTTACCGAGCTGCTTGAACTCGTAGACGGGTTGCTTCTGCAGCGCGCGGCGCACGTACTCGTGGAACACGGACAGGTAGCTGCGCCCGTTCATGTTCATCACCCAGTCGCGCTTCTGGGCCTTGCCGCCGCCGCCTGACGAGTTAAAAAGTTCACTTAAGCAATGGTTAATAAGTGAAATTTATAGTACCAAAGAGTTTCTGTCGTCCAAAGATTTCTGACAAACATTCCCTGTTTTACCCTTTTTTTAACTGTTTTTCAATATACCTACGTATTCTAGACTAAGTAGAAATATAATATTTGCATGTCGAATGCTGATCGACAGAATACATTGTCACTGTAATCTTTAATTTAAGACCTGTACAACCTTTACGTGTGTTCTAGCAAGTAAACAATATTATTATTATTGTTGAATTAAAATATTTTAAAAACTCCCGCCATAAAACCGTTACTTGTTCCTTTCAACTACTCGAAAAGACGCTGATAATCTTCATATGGCTGAAGATATTTTCTTGGATGACACTCATGGAAAACTCTCACGATTATTACACCTTGCAAACAAAAAAACTAGATCAAAATCGGCGCATCCGTTTAGGAGCTACTATGCCACAAACAGACACACGTCAAACTTGTAACACCCCTCTTTTTCGTCGGAGGTTAAAAAGTAAAAAAAAAGATTCTTTGAACCCTTTGTATAAGTTTTATTGAGTTGATTGCTAGACTGTCCCCAAGTACCCCTGTCGGTGGGTTCCAGACAGTGATAACGCAAGGCGGCGTGGTTATATAAATAAATAAATATGTGGGACATCTCACACATTGCCATCTGACCCCAAACTAGGCAAAGCCTGTACTATGGGTGTCAGACAGCTGATATACATACATATATAAATATACAACATCCAGACACAAGGCAAACACAAGTACTCATCACACGAATGTTTGCCCTGGGCGGGATTCATGTCCTTCCAGGTATTATCCTCCCCTATCAAACCTTAACGAAATTCCATTCTGACAATGCTAAAACTTGCTATTCCCTTGGTACTAGTTGGTATCGTTGTAAAAAAGTTGCTATCATTATAATTCCGGAGATATTGCTATAGTTTAGGGAGGATTGTAGCTTGATGTTCAAGCTATAATCCTCCCCTCTCGTGTAGCCAAACGGTGGGGTCTTTCGACTTACTTTATATCCAAAAAGTTAGTATCAGATTGCTATTCATTGCTCAGTTAAGAAAGAACACTGGTCGCGTTGTAATTCCGAAGATATAGCTGCAGGTTGGGGAGGATTATGGCTTGAGCATTTTAATTTTGCTCTTTTCTGCACAACGCTTTGTTCTTTCATCGCAAAATTGGTATCAACCTTTACTACTCATTGGTACTGTAAAACTACATTCGATTTATTACGCTAAACATCGTAAAAGTACTTTAAAAATGCATGTAAACTGCCACATACAAAATTTGTTTTGAGTCCCTATAATGCACGGTCCAATAATGCACAGCTAACAAAGCATGGCCGGAAAGATTCTCTGACAGCTTAAAAAAAAAAAAAAAAGCGTTCTTTAAGACTTCCATAGATGACGCTAGTAAAATAATAAGAACAGTGAGATTTATTGTAGACATTTTGTTTTTTTTGTCGGGTTGTTCGTCATCGTAAACTATAGCAATATCTCCGGAATTATAATGATAGCAACTTTTTTACAACGATATCAACTAGTACCAAGGGAATAGCAAGTTTTAGCATTGTCAGAATGGAATTTCGTTAAGGTTTGATAGGGGAGGATTATACCTTGAAGGACATCGGGATTCGAACCCGCGACCTTGTGCTTCGTAGGCAGATGTACTACCAACTAGGCTACGAGGCCGTCGCGGTTATACCCTAGTTGTTGTTTGAAGCGGACTGTATATTTTATAGGATAGAAAAAGGCTGAAATAGTTTTGTGGATTGTAATTATGAAAATAGGAAAAATACTATGAACGATTAAAACTTGACTTTATTCAGACAAGATAATAAGAAGAAGAACAATTTTGCAATAATGCAATTTTTACACACGCATTAAAAACAATTGAAATATCAATTCTATTCTTAAACTAATTTATATTTTTCTGCTTTTATAGCCTTGTTTCCTATATTTAAAAAAGATTCTATGTTGGTCTCCAACAGTTGTGTATTGGCCCTCTCCGGCTCCAAAGGTGGGCAATTCTGGAACACCCGTGCGTTTACACCGCAGTTGGCGACGCTGAAAAACTGAATGATACGTTTACAAAAAACGTTAATACAACTAGAGGAAGTCGGACAAGTTCTCGTCCTATCGAAGAACACACAGGCGTGGAATTGACGCAGCAGGTGTCAGTGCTGGTTGAGGAAATTCGGCTTTTAAGAGGTGAGTTTAGTGAGCTGAAGGAAACTAACTCAGAAATGAAAGCCCTGGTTGTAAATTTTCAAGCAATGCTAAATGTCACCACAGAAAAAATAACTTTATTTTGCAGGAGGGACATTCTAATTCACGACCCATTTTTATAAGTAGGTTACACTTATGATCAATTATTATTATTATTTTCTTAAAATAAACCTACCTACATTTTCTAAAAGTTAACTTGTCTCATTTTAACCTCTTAATAGGCTTTGAGACCCTTTAGCAAGTTACACAATCAGCAAAAATAAAAAGTATAAATATGGAAATCCTAGTGCTTCAGGCTTCCGTTGCCAACCTGTCTCAGGCCAATGCAGTGTTGGAGCAAGAGAACTTTAGAAATGAACTCGAAATAATTGGCATTCCTGAAAGTGGAAACGACAACTTGGGTCATATTGTGATAACGGCCTGCGAGACCCTTCAGGTAACAACGCCCGTACCCGCCGGCGGGGGCGAGGTCATGACCAAAATCAGAATTTATAATCAGAGACGGAGCCCCTCAGGCGTCGTCTCCTTCACGATGTTTTTTTTTTCAGCGTCCCTAGACGCGTGTTGGTATATGACTTTTTTTGGGGTTGAGTCTTCCGCCCCCCGCAAGTCCGGTGAAGCTTAATTGGTCGTACCTTTTTGACACAAGCATAGGTCAATTAAAAAAAAACGGCCTGCAACAAAATAGGTGTCGAACAAGTTGTGAAGTTGATGATATTTTCAGGGCTGGGCCAAAACATCGTGATGTCAGTGACAAATCCTGTCCTCGATCAGTCTTAAGACTGTTGAGTCGTCACAAAATCGTACCTTCTGTTATATTATTAGGTTTTTAATAATAAATTTGTAATAAGAAACCCAGAATAACCATTTTCCCGTGCGAAGTCGGAGCGTATGTTATAATGGATAATAAAAACAAAGGTTTAATTTTGAGTTATGAGTATGTATAGAGGCCAGCACATGCGGTTGGACATCCGCACTACGAAATTCACCCCTACCGCTACGGAATACGGACGCTCAAGGTCAACAGGCCGCATGTGCTGGCTACTGTACATGAGCTTGTGTAATGATAAGACTGTTATAAGGATAAAAATATACCTACTGCAGCATAATGAGATAAACACGCTTGTTTAAGAGTTGGTTGCGGTTTCAATATTGATAATATAATAAAATGTATATTTAGTAATGAATAAATTATAAATTGTTAGTCATTAATTTTGAAGCAGAGACTTTCCTGAAATAGTTGCTAACGTGGTTCCGCTATAAAAGGATAATTGTGATATTGCTGCGCCATTCCCCGAGTGACCGTCGCGTCTAGAGCGTCTCCGTGCTCCTGAACTCCTGAACTCGTGAACTCCTCGCCGTGTTGAGCTATGACGGCGTTGTGGCACATCGCGGCGGTGTTACTGCTCGGCACCGCCTTGCAGCCAGCGGTGGTTGATGCCTGTCGGCCGGACTATACGTTCATACCGACATTCAATAGCTGCTACAGATATCAAAAAAAAATTATCAGCTGGACCAAAGCCAGAGATACTTGCCGAGAGGAGGGTGCTCAGCTCTTCTATCCGGAAAGCAAGGAAGAACTGGAACAAGTTCGGAGGTCGTTCAATATTACTACCAAGTATTATTTGAACATAGGCTTTTCAGATTTAGACAAACAGGGTGAATACAGGATTTTGGACGGGCGGCTTATGACGAGAAAAGTTCCCCTTTTGTATGATTCTACACATCCCGATATAATGCGCTGCGGAGCTATTGCTCCCAATGATTATGATCATCTCATTGTGCATAAATGCGACAGCACTCAAAAATTCCTCTGCAAGCGTATTTCTTCAGCCACAGCGGAGGCGCTGCAGACGGCGAATGGAGAAGTCAAAGTTATTGCTAATACCAGTGACACACTGTTGCGGGCAATGGAGCGTCAGGCGTCAGTCCAAAGCACCTTATTGGAACGACTAGTGGAGGCTGTCGGGAGGCAGACTGAGATCCAGCAGACACAAGCAGACAACCACAAAGCTGCAATGGACACGATGAACCGCCAACTATATAACCAAACTGCAATACTAGAACAATTACTGAAAGCTGCCGCTAACCAAACGACGGCTTCCAGCAGACAATCCGAGCTGGTCCAGCGCCAGTCCGCGTCACTGCAGCGCCACCTCACTGATCTGTTAGCAGCCACGGACCGGCACACTGCTAACATCACCGCAGCCCTGGAGAAGCTGGGCTCAGAAGGTGACAATCAACAAATCAATGTTCGCTCGGATCAGTGACGACCCGGGACGACTCCACAGTTCAGAAGCCTTTATTTGCTTATTCTAATTTAATCTTTACGTTACTAAACTCTAAAATTGAACCCGATTTATTATGGTAAAGAGAATTTTAAATGTTGACATGTTTGCATCCTTACTAATATCAAAATGTAGATGTTCGCCCTGTGACTTCTCATACAAACTTAGATAATTATGATAGATCCGGACTGCGGCATATTTAAATAATAGGTATTAAAGGCATTTAAATAAGTGATAATGTTGTTTAAATCCATAGTATTATCGGTGTGCCATACCTGGGTCATATTTTAATTTTTAAGAGCTCTGTAACAACGCGAATGAATTTAATAAAATATTCCAGTTCCCGTGGGATATATAAAAATTACTACAGAAAAGTCGGTAAACGCGGGCGTAGCCGCGGGCAGACAGCTAGTAATAAATATACGTTTAAATTGTGAATGATTTCCTTCCACCGTGTGTATGTGTGTCAAACCCTTTTTAGGGTTCCGTAGCCAAATTGCAAAAAACGGAACCCTTATAGATTCGTCATGGCTGTCTGTCTGTCCGTCCGTATGTCACACACAGCCACTTTTTTCCGAAACTATAAGAACTATAGTGTTGAAACTTGGTAAGTAGATGTATTCTGTAAACCGTATTAACATTTTCACACAATAATAGAAAAAAAAAACAATAAATTTTGGGTGGTCCCCATACATACTTAGAACTGAAACTCAAAAAATAATTTTTCATCAAACCCATACGTGTGGGGTATCTATGGATAGGTCTTCAAAAATGATATTGAGGTTTCTAATATATATTAGGTCCTTACATATGAAATTGCCGTTCAGTATCAAAAAAGTGAAACAAGTTTTTTTTAATGAAATTATTATTTAATCAATCGAAGTATGCGCCGTTGTTATCGATACACTTCCGCCATTTTATAGGCAGATCATTGATACCTTTGGAAAAAAAATCCTGGGAGCGAGAGTCTATGAACTGTTTGAAGGCGGTTTTGACTGCCTCATCAGATTTGAAATTTTTTCCTTGTAAAAAGTTATCCAAATTTTGAAAAAAGTGGTAATCGGTTGGGGCAATATCTGCGTCACCCACCATACTCTCCAGATCTTGCCCCAACTGATTACCACTTTTTTCAAAATTTGGATAACATTTTACAAGGAAAAAATTTCAAATCTGATGAGGCAGTCAAAACCGCCTTCAAACAGTTCATAGACTCTCGCTCCCAGGATTTTTTTCCAAAGGCATCAATGATCTGCCTATAAAATGGCGGAAGTGTATCGATAACAACGGCGCATACTTCGATTGATTAAATAATAATTTCATTAAAAAAAAACTTGTTTCACTTTTTTGATACTGAACGGCAATTTCATATGTAATATCACGTCGGCTGGATCACGTCGTTGCGCTCGGAGAGCGCTATCCTACTCCTCAACAATTAAAGATGGAATTTGATAAGGAGATTATTTATTTCTTCAGGATATGACATAAAGACCAGCTCGTAGCTGGAGCTACGGCCGTCTGCGTTGGCAGCCACTAAATTCAAATTCATTATCGCTTTTCATAATTAAATGGCTCAAACGCGGAAAGAGGCTGCCAGCACGAACGCGGTGAGCATGTAGGATGCATGCACACCACAGTAAGGACCTAATATTTTTTCTAAACTGAATAGTTTGCGCGAGAGACACTTCCAAAGTAGTAAAATGTGTGTCCCCCCCCCCCCTGTAACTGCTAACTAAAATAAAAGAATGATAAAACTAAAAAAAAATTATGATGTATATATTTTTCCATGCAAACTTCCCCCGAAAATTGGTTTGATCGAGATCTAGGAAGTAGTTTTTTTTAATACGTCATAAATCGTAAACCGCGATTTACCTTTTACTATTGAGGTTGCGGCTTTCGCTGAGGGAGGCCCTTTTGTGTGGTGTCACAGCACATACGGATTATGTTATACCAATAATTCATATACTTACTGTAAAAATAGTTTATATTCCACGTATTCTTTTTTTTTGTCTGTTAACTTTTGTATTCTCTGTTGTGTTGCGATTCCCGCAAATAAATGTTTCTTATTCTTATACTTATTCTATTATTAAAACATCGATCAAGTTACAATGAACTACAAGACCTTTTATATTGTTACTTGCTTCTACGGAACCGTTCTCCTTCACGATATTTACTTCCTTCACGATGTTTTTCAATATCAACGCGCTAGGCCGTGGTCCGAGGCTCCCTCGAGCCGCCCCTAGACGCGTTGTTACATGACTTTTTTTGGGGTAGAGTCTTCCACTCCCCCGCAAGTCCGGTGAAGCTTGATTCGTCGTATCGTACCTTTTCGACACAAGCATAGGTCAATTCAAAAAAAAAAAAAAGGAACCGTTCATGGGCGAGTCCGACTCGCACTTGGCCGCTATTTTTTACCTAATGCTAGTGTCGAAAAAGTACGACAAATCAAGCTTCACCGAACTTGTTCAACAAGCATTACTAGACATTACTAATTACAAATAAGAAAAAGCCCCTTGTGAGAAGTGCACCTACTAAACTAACTGCAAAATAGGTATACATTTTGCGAAGTGCACATTCTGCGTCAAACGATGGTGATGAGCTTGGTGCCCTCGGGCAGCGTGGGGCACTGCAGCGTCTTGTGTGTGTGTGTGTGTGTGTGTGTGTGTGTGTACCTGTGGTGTCGTGTCCGTTGGCGGGCTGCGCGGGGATGGTGATGAGCTTGGTGCCCTCGGGCAGCGTGGGGCACTGCAGCGTCTTGTGTGTGTGTGTGTGTGTGTGTGTGTACCTGTGGTGTCGTGTCCGTTGGCGGGCTGCGCGGGGATGGTGATGAGCTTGGTGCCCTCGGGCAGCGTGGGGCACTGCAGCGTCTTGTGTGTGTGTGTGTGTGTGTACCTGTGGTGTCGTGTCCGTTGGCGGGCTGCGCGGGGATGGTGATGAGCTTGGTGCCCTCGGGCAGCGTGGGGCACTGCAGCGTCTTGTGTGTGTGTGTGTGTGTGTACCTGTGGTGTCGTGTCCGTTGGCGGGCTGCGCGGGGATGGTGATGAGCTTGGTGCCCTCGGGCAGCGTGGGGCACTGCAGCGTCTTGTGTGTGTGTGTGTGTGTGTACCTGTGGTGTCGTGTCCGTTGGCGGGCTGCGCGGGGATGGTGATGAGCTTGGTGCCCTCGGGCAGCGTGGGGCACTGCAGCGTCTTGTGTGTGTGTGTGTGTGTGTACCTGTGGTGTCGTGTCCGTTGGCGGGCTGCGCGGGGATGGTGATGAGCTTGGTGCCCTCGGGCAGCGTGGGGCACTGCAGCGTCTTGTGTGTGTGTGTGTGTGTGTACCTGTGGTGTCGTGTCCGTTGGCGGGCTGCGCGGGGATGGTGATGAGCTTGGTGCCCTCGGGCAGCGTGGGGCACTGCAGCGTCTTGTGTGTGTGTGTGTGTGTGTGTACCTGTGGTGTCGTGTCCGTTGGCGGGCTGCGCGGGGATGGTGATGAGCTTGGTGCCCTCGGGCAGCGTGGGGCACTGCAGCGTCTTGTGTGTGTGTGTGTGTGTGTACCTGTGGTGTCGTGTCCGTTGGCGGGCTGCGCGGGGATGGTGATGAGCTTGGTGCCCTCGGGCAGCGTGGGGCACTGCAGCGTCTTGTGTGTGTGTGTGTGTGTGTACCTGTGGTGTCGTGTCCGTTGGCGGGCTGCGCGGGGATGGTGATGAGCTTGGTGCCCTCGGGCAGCGTGGGGCACTGCAGCGTCTTGTGTGTGTGTGTGTGTGTGTACCTGTGGTGTCGTGTCCGTTGGCGGGCTGCGCGGGGATGGTGATGAGCTTGGTGCCCTCGGGCAGCGTGGGGCACTGCAGCGTCTTGTGTGTGTGTGTGTGTGTGTACCTGTGGTGTCGTGTCCGTTGGCGGGCTGCGCGGGGATGGTGATGAGCTTGGTGCCCTCGGGCAGCGTGGGGCACTGCAGCGTCTTGTGTGTGTGTGTGTGTGTGTGTACCTGTGGTGTCGTGTCCGTTGGCGGGCTGCGCGGGGATGGTGATGAGCTTGGTGCCCTCGGGCAGCGTGGGGCACTGCAGCGTCTTGCGCGCTTTGTTGTACTTGCGCCGGTCCGCCCAACGCCTGCAAATTGTTTTACACTGCTTTATACAAAGTAAATGTTAGAAAACAATCAACAGTGTAACCGTCAATGGAGTACGCAACAAATATGTGGCTGTTCAGCGGGACGCAACGGACGCCCGTAAATCAAATTAAAAATCGTACTATGGTCTGTTCCATATAAATCCAAAAAAGTGTAACGCCTTGAAAGTTATTAAAAATAATGTAACGCCTAAATGTCTAGCAAGGTCACACGCTCACCCCGCCTTCTACTGCGGTATGCCAAATTACGTAATTTCCAACAAGTTTATTGTATCGTTTGAAAAAAATATGCGCATTGTATGCTGGCGTCAATGACCTTTTGTCCGGATTAATATGAAACAAGCCATAGAAAGGTCAACACAAAGCTATGATCTCATTATTTGGTAATCTCTTTAATTTTCCATGTTAAATAACAGTGTCAGAAATAAAAGAAAGACTATACTACACGACACTACACTACGACACTAGGTAACAGATGGGACTCCCCTCTCTTAAAA
This sequence comes from Teleiodes luculella, assembly GCA_948473455.1. NCBI lineage: Eukaryota > Metazoa > Arthropoda > Insecta > Lepidoptera > Gelechiidae > Teleiodes > Teleiodes luculella. The sequence goes on from OX419600.1 coordinate 827,549, forward strand.
AGGTGGATGGATCTCCACGTTTTGTTAAATTAATGTTATAGTTTATTTATCTTTAGTTATTAAGTCCTACTAACACTGTATTTTTTAAGTCTTTATTGTTCTTTATACTAACACTATGGATTGTGCTTCGACTGTACTTTAATCCGAAATAAAAGTATTATTATTATTTATTATATGAATTTTAAAGTGTCATGTGGCATAACTGTGGGACGCCCTATATACGACTGTGTGTTATGTTACCTACCTGTTAAGAAGTGACACTTACTCGAAATGCATGATATTGACGGTTTTGAACTTGAAGAGCGTCCGGCAGTACTCGTTGAGCTGGTCGTGCGTGAGGTGCTGCGTCTTCCAGCTGGTGCTGACGGTCTCCACGCGCGGGGGCGGCATCACCACCCCCCCTGGCAATACCACTGGCTGCCGGTTCAGTGGCACCGCATTCTTAACTCTATTCCCATTGTCTACAGTCCCATCTGCGTTTGACTGCTCTTCAGCTGGTTCGCTAGATTTTTCATTATTTTCTTCTGATCTCTGACTGTCGTTTGATTCTTGGGTTTCATTTGATTTACTAATTGGTTTGTTACCGTCATTTGTGCTAGTTTCATTGGTAAATAACGGACTATTTTGATTAATGTTTGATTTGTCTATTATTTCGCCGACTGTTACGTTTTCATCGTCTTTTGTATCACTATTTTCTCTAATGATAATTTCTCCGCTAGTAGAATTTTCAACTTTAAATATATTTTCTGTAGTCCCAATATTTTGTTCTTTGCATTTACTTTTATTTTGACTTACATTTATTCCATTAATCCGTTTAACATCCTCGTCAAGTGACTTTGATTTAATGAGCGGGTCACAATTTGTACTATTATTTAATACATTTCTAGATTTTTCATCAGTTGGTTCCACTATATCACTAGAATTTGTTTTTTCTACAGAACGAACATCAACAATAGTAATTTTACTATCTGACTGCGTCCCTTCGCCATGTGAGAAAGGGCATTTAGCTATATTTTCACTAGAATGTTTCACATTATCAGTCTTATTATTATCGGTGGTAATGTTTTGAGTGTCACTTTTATTTCGTTGCCACGTGCCGTTTTTAATCTGTTCTTCGATATCTCTATCTATCTCTTTCTGTTTTTCTTCCTCCTCTAGTGCTCTTCTATAGGCTAGACAAGGTATGGCGCTGATCGGTATTTCATGCCTCTGAAATAATTTCACCAGACTTTTGTAGGTAAGGGCATGATTTATGTGCTTGTTATTTTACAAACGCCAAGGGGAAATTTAGTTCTACGAACAAGTGTAAATTAAAAACCAAGATTATAAGCTGCTAATTCCAATAAAACGCGAGGTTAGTGTAAGCGAGCTATCACACTGGCGACAAAGACAAAGACGTGCAAAAACGAAAAGGGACGCAGTTATGCGTTAGAATGAGATACAAATACATCGCGCTCACTCTTGCGCATAACTGCGTCCCTTTTCGTTTTTGCACGACTTTGTCTTTGTCGCCAGAGTGATAGCTCGCTAAGTTTCAGCGTAATTTTTTGGTGTGTGTGTGGTGTGAGGGCCACTTTGCTTAAACTCAATGAAAATATGACCTAGATTTAGTGTGCATTGCAAAACAATTGTGCAGTTAATATCAGATTTTGTGCAACTCAATTGAGCGAGTTGTAAGCTGAAATGTTGGGCCCTCAATCCTCCAATGGAGGATTGAGAGCCCACCTGTAACAGAGAAACTATGCGCACTACAGAATCGGTCTTTACGGCAAACTCTAAGTCCAGACGTAACAAAAATTGTGTCGTAGAGATATTATCGCAAAACGCTTTAGTATTTTGTATATCTTCGGTCGAAATTGGCCCTCAGAAGTCTTTTTCGTACTCTTTTATTGTCAAATATTAAGAAAACCCTTTACATTCTGGTTAAACAAATGATGTCAGTAATTGTGAAAATAATTGTGCGATTTTGTGCAAGCAAGAAAACTTCGCTACCTTTCGTAGTTTTTAAGTTATGACGTCGCAAAGATTTGGGCCCTCAATCCTCCACTTTTTCCTGTTTTTTGTTAATTACGCCGTAAGTATTAAACATATAACAAACACAAAACCGTCATTAATTGTGAAAATAATTGTGCAACAAATGTGTATAATTTGTTTTTAATAAAAGTCATTAATTAAGTAGCAATCCTTAAAAATTCTATTTCTGATGCGGGTATGAGGTAGGGTGACAAGAATTTCGTCCTATTCTACCGTCATATGAAAACTATTATTACTATATTTACTAAATTGTGATTATAAGAAAAGACAATTTAAAAAATTATAAATTGAAATAAATTAAAATTTAATAAAATAAAAAAAAATAAAGATAACAGATATTTTAGAAAAAATAAATAAATAAGTTAATAAAACATTTAAAATATATTATTAAATAAAATAAAATGCGATTAAAGAAACTCAAAATTAAAATGGTCATTTAATTAATTTATTTCGTTTTATGTACTATGTCATTTAAATTCATCTTATATTTTTATATATTTAATTAATTAAAAAAAAACAGGTTTATTATAAAATATATTATTGATTTATTTATTACTTCAATTGGTTTGACTTACTTTTTTTAAAATTTAATTTAATTCTTTTTTTTTATTAATTACATTTCATTTCATTATTTTTTTAATAGTCTCCTTATTATCACAATTTAGTAAATATAGTAATAATGGTTTTCATATGACGGTAGATAAGGACGAAATTCTTGTCACCCTACCTCATACCCGCATCAGAAATAGTATTTTTTAAGGATTGCTACTTAATTAATGACTTTTATTAAAAACAAATTATACACATTTGTTGCACAATTATTTTCACAATTAATGACGGTTTTGTGTTTGTTATATGTTTAATACTTACGGCGTAATTAACAAAAAACAGGAAAAAGTGGAGGATTGAGGGCCCAAATCTTTGCGACGTCATAACTTAAAAACTACGAAAGGTAGCGAAGTTTTCTTGCTTGCACAAAATCGCACAATTATTTTCACAATTACTGACATCATTTGTTTAACCAGAATGTAAAGGGTTTTCTTAATATTTGACAATAAAAGAGTACGAAAAAGACTTCTGAGGGCCAATTTCGACCGAAGATATACAAAATACTAAAGCGTTTTGCGATAATATCTCTACGACACAATTTTTGTTACGTCTGGACTTAGAGTTTGCCGTAAAGACCGATTCTGTAGTGCGCATAGTTTCTCTGTTACAGGTGGGCTCTCAATCCTCCAATGGAGGATTGAGGGCCCAACATTTCAGCTTACAACTCGCTCAATTGAGTTGCACAAAATCTGATATTAACTGCACAATTGTTTTGCAATGCACACTAAATAAAGGTCATATTTTCATTGAGTTTAAGCAAAGTGGCCCTCACACCACACACACACATTTTTTGACTGTGTCGCGTTTTATCGGTCGTGCAATTTCTGCTACCTTTGGTTTCATACTCGACTCCTGTTTCGTTCACACGGCGACGCCAAATGAGTTTTGAATTTAGTATGAATCAGAAATTACACGACCGAAAATATGCGACACAACTCAAAACTTTACTCAAAATTTGCGCTCGTCTGGTTTCACCTGTCAACAGTTTGTCAGAATTGCACAAATCCTGGTGTTTAAAGTTAACCAACATTTGTGAGGTAAGTTAACCTCGAAAGGTTTAGAAAAGGCAAACTGGTAAGTACAAATAGTGGAAGGAAGCGTTGGAAGGGGAAGACCAACACGAACGTTTCATACTCAAATCGGGGACAAATCGGGTCAAGAGTACTCTAAACCGACGAGCAAGAAGTGTGTTTGGATCGTAGCAAGTGGAAGGAAGTGGTCTCTGCCTACCCCTCCGGGAAAGAGGCGTGACTTTATGTATGTATGTAAATACAAATACCCTGGTGTTTCCCTTGCCGAGGAAGTAGGGCTTGGAGAGCGTGCAGACCCTGGTGGCGCGGTGCATGTAGATCGGCATGCCGCTGTAGTGGCGCACCATCATCCAGTCCAGCGGCAGCACCTCGAAGTGGTTCACGCCTTTCTCTGCAACCACACACCACCACAACATACAGACAATGCCTTTTGATATAGTTAATTGATTCAGGCGGCGTCTTGAGAATGTCTATAATACTAGTTGTGATGAATTTTGGTTACATCTACACTTAACAGAATATGACATGTAGGTAGCTGGCGGGAAGCACTCCAAAGAACCAACGCGATTTGAAATTTTATAAGACGCCTGCCAGATGTAAATGAAAATCAAAGGAAAATAGTCGCTGCCACTCGACTCGCCGCCTGCGCTGAACGCGTTTTGGTGCGGGGAGGTGAATTTCTCTTCTATACGGGTATTATTATTATATACCTGGGCCGGTGTTAGGCACTGGACGGTTTAACAACGCTTGTTGATGTTCCACAGTGGCTGTAGAGCATTTGGCCAGGGTTAGGAAGGGGAGGGGAAGGGAAAAAACATTACATGTGTGAATGTGTGCAAGTAGTTTAGGATTCATCACAACTATACAGGTGAATATAATAATAATATCAACTTTATTAATTAAGCAAAGGCTGACCCATGCGTCAAACCCGTGAACGTGTTGCTGCTTGGGGGGACTGGTCTGCTCTAGTCGATTGCCGATTGTTTTTCTTTTTGTTATATAATTTAGTTTTTCTACTTTGACTGCTTGCCTTCCTCTAATTGCATACTTCGTTTGCACTCTTTGTTATATTAATCAAATTGTATAAAATAATAATTTTGTAAAATAATTGAAAAGATGCAACGCCAGTGGAGTTTCTTCCGGCGGGTTCTTCTCCACAGAAGACAGCCAAATTGTGAACCCGCCTCGACGTCGAAAAGTGATTTGTAAAATCTTACTTCGAATAAAACATATTGCAAATGCAAAGATGACGCGGACGGGTGAGGTTTACGACGAATCTGGAATACGACGAGTCCGGAACATGACGAATTCGGATCAAATCGGTATTAGTACGGGAGAAAGAATAAACATAGTATGAAGTATGTTTATAAATTCTGTCACAGAAATTAGCAAGGCATGGGCTATTTTACTGACCTTCGAGCACCACCTTCTGCCTGGTGACATAGGGCTTCCCCTTGGGTTTGGGGGCTCCCTTGAAACCCTCAGGCAAGTCTTCTTCCAGCATCTTCTCAATCTCCTCTTCTGGTACCTCGGACTTCCCTGGGAATATTTTAAGATTGCTTTCATGGTTAGAAATATGGAAAATTATACAATTGAACAAACATAATAGATACTATACTTGATGTATGTAATATAGTGTAACATTTTTATAAACAACTTCAACATCCCCAAGCCCAAGTCCAAAATGAAAATCATAAGAAAATTTTACCAAATAACGTAAAATGTACAGTAGCCAGCACATGCAGCTAAAAACTTTAACCTTGACAGCGCATTTATTCCGTCGCAGTAAAGGTGAAACACTACTGTCCAGCCACATGTTCTGTCTATTATACTCGTACCTACAGTGCTATTTACAAAACTTTGGCTAATTTACATAATTTGATGTCTTGTATGATAGAATTTAAAAAAATGCTATTGTACTACCATCGGAGCTGTCAGAGTCCTCGTCGTTGCTGTCCTCATCGTTGGACCGGACTTCATCCAGCACCTGGAACTCTCGGAGCTTCTCCAGCTCATCGGGGTGAACAAAGTCTGTGTATTTATCCTCCGACAAGGTGAACTTATCTTCCACCGTGTCTACGTCTTCCGTGAAATCCGCAAGAGAATCTGCCGCTGGAGATTGCATCTCGATGTTCTCCTCTTCTACCAGTTTCGGTTTTTTTATTGGTGGCTCATCCATTTTGGATAAAGGTTTATTGCTGACCTAGATTTCTGAAATATATTCAGTGTTATGGTGTTGGCTTTGTTTTAAAATGTATTTAAATTTCAGTCAATAATTGGATTTTATTTGATATAAAAAAAAATTGTCTGTTACTTGACATTAACATAATATTTTAATAGGATTAGTACAGTTTAATTGGTATTATCTTTCAGTTTGTACAATACCAAACAAAATTGACATTGCTATAAAAAATAATTACTTATTTGCTTGTTGGATGGCTCAAAACTTGAGAGCCACACAAATTCTTGATATGTTTTATTATTCCATTACAATTTTTAGAAACCATAGAAAGTGATTAAGTATCAAGTTTTTAGAGTCTGACGTATAATAGTTTTGGATATCTTATTGATAATAATAAAATATAATAATAATTTTTATTCTTAGAGTTATGTATTAAGAATCTTTTCTATATCTATTACAAGATATTTAGAAGACTTGCCTTGTCCTGTCCTAGAATGCAGACCGTAGAGAAGAAATTAATAAAACCATGGTCTTAAACAAATTGAAAGTACAAGAAAAACATAAAACTTATGTAGGTGAACAGAAGATATTTTATACAATACAGTTTCAGGACTATAAATCAAACATTTTAAAAATAGAATGGAAAAGTAACTCCTACTCACGGCAGATACCATTCAGGCCATTCGCATTCTAATACCAAAGGGTTGTATAAGATAGTCCACAAATAGCGATGGCAGTAAAAACCCAATGTGTGTCAACAGTTGGGTTTTTCCATCACTCGCTGCAGACTTTCACACCAATTGTCTTGGTTTATAGCACAGGAATGTTCATAGAAGAAGACAGAGTTGGGAGAGACTGAGCGCTCTGGCAACAGATACAGAGCCTAGTCTCTGGCAAAACTGTCGTGAGGGGTCGAGACCGCGCCAGAGTGCGAGCCAATTCTGGAAAAAACACGCCTGCAAAGTGGCCAATATCCTTGTAACCCAACACGCTGCAGCAATGATAACACACAATATTCATCGTAAGCGCTTTTTATGGCTTGCGTGTCCGATTATAATGAAATTTGACCGCTTTGCGCTACCAAGCAAGAATGTGGGTAAAAAACATACCTTTTCTGACCTAAATATGTAATAATAAGGACATCAATAAACAGCCACCGAATATATTTGTTCCACACTACACGATCGTTTATTATACAGAGAAAGAAATACCCAATGAGTATATAACCACTGAAATACCTAACGATTTTATGGTAATTTTCTATCGAAATGCAACGAGTGAGCCCATTGAGCCCAACCAAAGTGAGCGACCAGTCGCCAACTCTAGCTATCAGGGTTGCGTTCCGTCGCTTCGGGCGTAGTTATTTGGTTAAATTTAAAGCCTACACTACACTCTCGACAAAACCCGAGAGCCGAAAGAGACGAGGTTATGCGTTAGAATGAGATGCAAATACACCGCGCTCACTCTTGCGCATAACTGCGTCCCTCGTATTGGCCATGTCTCGCTCGTCTAGTTTTGTGGAGAGTGTATAATAATAGCGCGTATAAAGCGGGCACTACACTCTCGACAAAACCCGAGAGCCGAAAGAAACGCGGTTATGCGTTAGAATGAGATGCAAATACACCGCGCTCGTATTGGCCATGTCTCGTCTAGTTTTGTGGAGAGTGTAGTGCGGCTTTAACCCGTTTTAGTTGCAACCAACCGAGCCACTGAACGATCGAGTTGTTTTTATAACCTCAAATATTTAACGAGAAAAAATTCTTCTCCTGTCTCAATTTTATTCCATTTTTATATACATCACAGACGTACTAGACGTCTGTGATATACAAATTTAACAAAATTATTTTAAAGTAACTACGAAACAAAATGGCGGACTTTTCAAGTCTTTTGATTTTGACATTGCAAGCTTTAAACGTCAAATAGCTGTCAGAGTAAAAATTAACCATCTCAATAGATGGTTGTTTGGTTGCTGCGCTCTGAGCCACAGAACGGCTGAAACTACGCTCTGACAGCTGTCAAGGTAAAATTTCACCTAGCCGCCACGGAACGGTTAGAGCGCGCGCCAGGCCAGAGTGCACTCGAACGAAGTCACGCACGGAACGCAACCCAGACATAGAACCAAAGAGTAGCAAAAAATAAAAAAAAATCAATCTATCAGACAGAGTTTTTTTTTTTTTTTTTGTTATGGCACTATTATTTGTGATCAGTTGTGTTTCGTTCGTTTGTTTCTCTAAGAGAAAGGCAAAGAAACTGAGCCATATAGCCTAATTTATAGTACTAAACTTGAAAAGCAGATAGATTTGATAAAGCGTCATTTTCTTTCTAGGCGTTGTTCTTGTTAAAAGTAATGCGTAAAATACTACTCGCTCTTTAGCCAATAAATGATGACCCTTTTTATTGTGTATATCCTATTAAATGGACAACTTGCACAAATAAGAGAAATCTAGGCATTCTAAATACCTTTAAAGCGTCGTCTATTCCATCTAGTCTACACACATGCATGTTCCAATAGTATAGAAGAAGCGAAGAACAGAGGTTGAAAAAGCGCCAAGAGTTTTCTTATTTTTTCCAAATAGAAAAACATTCATAAATAAAAGTTCAATACGTCTACTTCAAACAATTTATTTGAATAGTAAAATTAGAGCAATCGAGCTTATGTAAATACATAATTAAAATTATACACAAAATAATAAATAAATAACGAAATATTCTTAAAATCTATGCGCATTATCACAGTTTTTTAAGCTAATTCACACAAACCTTCTCACTTCACTCAGTTAGATAGACATCAAATAGCAGCGCGCACTTTACTGAGAAGATATTATTATTAGATGTAAAATTTCTACAAAGAATTTATAAGAGAAATAGATGATTCACAAATTTAACTATCAGTTCTGATGATAAAGTTTTCCAATTCCAATTCATAAAGCTGCAAGAATATCGTCCAATAGGATAAGAGAATACGCAGGATAAAATTATGTCTTTAATGGTCATGCTGGGGGGCTGGAGAATATTTAAATATGGTTTGTTTACTATTAATCCGGACAAAAAGTCATTGACACCTGCATACAATGCGCACATTTTTTTCAAACGATACGATAAAACTATGAGAAATTATCGCAAAATACATAATTTGGCATACCGTAGTAGAAGGCGGGGTGAGCGTGTGACCTCGCCAGACATTTTGGCGTTACATTATTTTTAATAACTTTCAAGAAAAGAAAGAGGTCAATGAACTTTTGTCCGGATTTATATGAAACAGAGCATAGCGGCGTGCAGTGGTTGTGGCCAGCTGCCGGCCACTACCGCCGCTTGCGCCGGGGCTTGTTGGGCGCGACGGAGACGCTGGCGGAGGCGATCTCGCCCTGGGACGCCCCCTCCGCGCGCTGCAGCTGGCCGCGCGGTGTGTGTGGGCAGGTACCGGCCACTACCGCCGCTTGCGCCGGGGCTTGTTGGGCGCGACGGAGACGCTGGCGGAGGCGATCTCGCCCTGGGACGCCCCCTCCGCGCGCTGCAGCTGGCCGCGCGGTGTGTGTGGGCAGGTACCGGCCACTACCGCCGCTTGCGCCGGGGCTTGTTGGGCGCGACGGAGACGCTGGCGGAGGCGATCTCGTCCTGGGACGCCCCCTCCGCGCGCTGCAGCTGGCCGCGCGGTGTGTGTGGGCAGGTACCGGCCACTACCGCCGCTTGCGCCGGGGCTTGTTGGGCGCGACGGAGACGCTGGCGGAGGCGATCTCGTCCTGGGACGCCCCCTCCGCGCGCTGCAGCTGGCCGCGCGGTGTGTGTGGGCAGGTACCGGCCACTACCGCCGCTTGCGCCGGGGCTTGTTGGGCGCGACGGAGACGCTGGCGGAGGCGATCTCGTCCTGGGACGCCCCCTCCGCGCGCTGCAGCTGGCCGCGCGGTGTGTGTGGGCAGGTACCGGCCACTACCGCCGCTTGCGCCGGGGCTTGTTGGGCGCGACGGAGACGCTGGCGGAGGCGATCTCGTCCTGGGACGCCCCCTCCGCGCGCTGCAGCTGCCCGCGCGCCTCCACGAAGAACATCACGTCGCGGAGCTGCTCCTTCAGATCCGACACCTGCCACCAACAACACACTCCTTACACTTCTAATACTACTCTGTACGATCTTTTTTATTTAAGTTCTTTTTTACAGACTTCAAAAAAAGGAGGGTCTCAATTATATACGTAACTATGCGAACCAGAGTCACCGACATAGCCTGAAGAATCGCTAAACTTAAGTGGCAATGGGCTGTGTAGAACCGACGGCCAATGGGGCAGAAAGGTTCTTGAATGGCGGAAAACATAGTGTGGGCAGGCCCACCACGTGGTGGACCGACGATCTGGTGAGGGCCGCAGGAAGCCGCTGGATACGGGCTGCGCAGGACTGATCATTGTGGAGATCCTTGTGGGAGGCCTTTGTCCAGCAGTGGACATCTTTCGGCTGACATGATGATAATGATGTATGCAATATTGTAAGTTTGAAAAAGCTATTTAGCCAATGAGGGCCAACTAAAGTACTGAGTTTTAAACTTAAATTAACAGACTCCCGTTCCTTTTCGTTCTTAACTAAAATTACGACATAAGCTGATGGTTTCTTAAATAAACAAATAAAAGTGTTAAAAGGACAAGGCTCTATGGGCTATATTTTGTTGATCTTTCTCAACATAATGAAAAACAGCAAGAGTTTACGCTGGAATCGAGAAGAAATGGCTTCATTGTTTCGTCCTTTTCAAATTAGTTTTTCATGGTAATTGTTGTCTAAATATGGTGAAATTAGTGCGATAATGAGTCTTTAAAGAAGTGGGAATTAGTGGGTGGTTAGCTGTTTCTAATTTGATGCCCCGCGCCCGCGTTAAACTCCGATGTCATTGGAATGTAAAGACCACCCTTGCATTTTAATGATCCCGTGCCAAAAAATGAAACTTACAAAAGACTAGGCTGTATGTATGGGCATTGACCCTTTGCCTTTCCCATAAAAGATAAATAAACTTTAAAAAAAAAGAGAAGCAGCGGCTTACCTCTCTGAGGAAGTTCTCCTCCTTGACCTTGGCGCGCGCCTGCCACTCGGCCTGCGAGCCGGCCAGCGCCGCCGCCAGCCCGCGCTCCTCTGACAGCTCCGCTTGCAGGGCCGCCAACCTGCCAAGGGGATACCGGAACCTGTACACCTCGTAATACGAGTACACCGGAAGAGCGAGAAGCACCATTTTGTAAAAAAATGCGACTTTTTGCACGTACAGTACAAAGTCATATCACGTGTTTTTATTAACGTACGCTTTTATTAGCTTCACTTGTAACTATGTAGAAAATCTGGAATCTTAATTTGACCCACTTCCCGGTCTTCAATTGGGATGAAATTTTGCATACGCTCTGATTTCTGATGACAATACTGACTAGCTAAGAAACGTCATTACAAATCCAATATGGCGGCCTCCCTAAGATGGCGGACTGGCTGTTTGAAATGCACCCCCAAGATATGAATATCAAATGAAAGGGTTTGTTGTCAGGAATACGAAAAAAATTGACTTAAATCCAATATGGCGGACAGGCTATTTGAAATGCACCCCCATGATATGAATATCAAATGAAAGAGTTTGCTGTTAGAAATACGAAAAAAATAGTCACGTGACTTAAATCCAACATAGCGCGGTCATCCAAGATGGCAGATTGGTTAGTGCGTGCTAAAAGCGTGTTTTTTGTGCGTGTACTAACTTGGCAGTGAGCGTGCTGTGCTTCTTGTCCAACGCCTTGTTGTGCGCGGTGAGGGCCTGTAGCTGCTGCGCCAGGGCGGCGGCGCGGGCCTCCGCCTCCTCGCAGCGCGCGCTCAGGCTCGCGCACGTGCTCGCGTGCTCACACTCCAGCCTGACACCAAGGAACAAACCATTTGACAACCTTCCAATAGGCACAAGTCCAGGGTCAAATAATTACATTCTATTTAGATTATAAAAAAATATTGGACACGTATTTTTTCTTATTTCGATTAAACAAAAAATAACAAAGATATAGCCCATTAAAGTAACGTGTGACGTCACACCGGAGTGACGTCACACGTAACTTTAATGGGCTATATCTTTGTAATTTTTGGTCCGATTTACAAATAAAAAAATACGTGTCCCTTATTTTTGAATAATCTAAAAGACGGACTAATTATTTTTTTAAGGACACAAGCCTATTCCAAAATCAACTATTGTCACAGACAGTAGTTTATTTTGTATTCCTACTAGCGCCATCTCTCAGTACTCGTATGAACTAACGTACTAGAACACTATAGGTCAGGCTAATTTGCATCACTTCGGGTATTGCTTTCATACTACAGGTACAAGTTCGAACCCGGAAGGCGAGATGTCGCTAGTGCATATAGGATTGTACATAGATATCGATATACGTAAAAATATAGACAGATTCGATCAAACCTTCCAACGGTGTTTTTATTACTTCCGAAATCTAGAACCATCGTAAATCCAGGATACAACTATGTTTTGTAACCTGTTTTGATTTTATTAATTTTGATGCGTAAATACTCCAATCAAGACTGCTTGCTTGCTTATCGTGCGGGTTTCGAGGTAAACCTACCTCACAAACCCTGGTGTCGGAATTGTTGATCCGCCTTATGCTTCCAACACTCAGGCCCAGCGCACACCAGGAGTGGCGCGGCGAAGATACTGAGAACGTATCAATTAAAACTAAACCTTAAATATTTCGACATACGGCGCCGCGCGCGGTCTCGCGCCGGCTCTCGTGGCAGCTTCGACGCGCCGCGCGCTACTCGATTTTGGCATGCCGTTTTCAACCGTATCTCAAAATATTTAAGGTTTAGTTTTAATTGATACGTTCTCAGTATCTTCGCCGCGCCTCTCCTGGTGTGCGCTGGGCCTAACTCTGTCAAATTTATCTGTCATAATCAGTCAGTCTGCTCGGCGCTATTGCTCGGATCGCACGTCCGTTTGCTTGCAAATCAGTGATTGTCAACATTTTTCATTTTAGTCCACTTTTTAATTTTCACCGAGGACAAAATGTTTAACTGTTCCAAGTGCAACGGTCTATTCAATGAAGGCGCTCATTGCTCAATCTGCAAGAAACAATTCGATTTTGGTTGTGCCGGTGTCACGGAGAAGGGGTTTCGGAAGTTGGGAGCAGAGCGTAAGGCAGTGTGGAGATGCATGGAATGTAAAATTTCAGGCAGTCCTGCGAGCTCTGTTGCATCACAACCAGATGTTACGGTTGATGATGCGGAGGTTCCTCAGACCCAGGATGCACTGGGTGCAATCCTTGCAGAACTGCGAGAGGTGAAGTCACAGTTAAAAGATTTGCCTTCTTTGGTCAAAAATGTGAAAAGCATTAAGGAAGAATTGATGGATCTGAGGAAGTCACTAGATTTTAGTAATGCGACTATTGATGAACATCATTTGAGGATTACGAACTTGGAATCAAAAACTTCGGAGCTGGTGAACGTTACGGAGGCTGTGGAATCTATAAGCCTGGAGCTATCGAAGCTTAAAAAAGATTTCGAAGCCAAGGATCAGTGGTTCAGGCTCAATAATATCGAGGTGAAGGGTGTTCCAGTGAAAAAGGATGAGAATTTATTTTCTATTATGGAATCTATCTACAAGGCCTTGGGCTACACTTTTGACAAATCGAAAATTAACTATATCGCTAGAGTTCCAATGCACAATTCCAATGAAAAGTCGATTATAGTGAGTTACATTAACCGCTACATCAAAGAAGACCTCATCGCTGTGGCACGTAGTAAGAAATCACTACCACTGGACGTTATACCCGGTTTTCACAACACTGACAAATCAATTTATATTAATGACCACTTAACTCCGTTTTCAAAACAACTTCTTACGAAAGCTAAACAATTGAAGAACGAAAAGAATTATCAATATATTTGGGTAAAGTTCGGGAAAATTCATGTAAGGAAGAATGATACGTCAAATGTGTTCATAATTGCGAAAGAAAGTGATTTAAACAAGATTGCTTAAGTAATTGCGTATTATACTTTATTTATGATACATTTTCGATTTTGCCTGTCAGTTTTGGAACCTTGCACAAAATGTTTAATACCCCTGCACTCATTGCTTATCTATTGTGCGGACGCTCGCCAATTCATAACCAGTTTTTGTACATTAACTATTGCTGCCTTTGCTCTGCTCACCTTTCCTTTTTACACTTATTGATTTTGTTATATATTTGCTGCTCGCTCGCACTTGCTGTAATATTAGTAATGCGTAATTTTATTTACTTATTATTGAATTCCCGCTTCATATATTGTCTATTATGCGTTACTTTCTACTGCAAATCTTGGAGGGTTTTATGCTTTAGAAAATATGTTATTAAGTTATTGTTCTTTGTTATTTACAATGTTGACTGAATTAATTAAGAAACACATTAACAATTTAGTTATATATTATCAAAACGCGAGGGGCTTAAGGACAAAAACCTCTCTTTTCTATCGTAATGTGTGTATGAATAACTATGACATAATTATTATAACTGAAACTTGGTTATTGGATGGAGTTCGAGACAGTGAATTGTTTGACAGTCGATATGTTGTCTGGCGACGTGATCGTAATTATCTACTTACTAAACAGAAGTATGGGGGAGGTGTGCTCATTGCTACGCGGAGGGACTTTGCGGTTATACCGCAGCAGACTTTTCATTCTACTGCGGAAGACTTATGGTTAACACTTACCTTAACTAAGGGGTTAAATAAGACTGCTAAATTACATATTTGTGTTATTTATTTATGTGATCAAAATTTAGGCCTAAGTTTTTCTCAGCAGTTAAGTAACTTTCTTAGTAAACTAGATAATATTATGCTAGCAAGTCCTACAGACACATACCTCATCGCTGGTGATTTTAATTTGAGTAATATTGGCTGGGTTACTAGAAACAGCAATGACTTCTCGTTAGAACCTATAAATTATAATAGTACGGATGAATGTTTGCTGGTGGATGAGATATGCTCATTAAATTTAAATCAATATAATAGTGTATTAAATGCATATAATAAAATCCTTGATTTAATTTTCTCCAATGATATAGCTGTAGTGAGCGATTGTAGCTCCGATCCACTTGTGCCCATTGATCGCCATCACGGCGCTCTTACTATCAGGATGAGTAGTTTCGATTGTGACTATTTGAGTTGCGTTCCTTTTACTAGGTTCTTATTTGAAAAGGGTGACTATGCATCTATAAATAAAGAAATCGCATCTATTGATTGGGACCAAGAATTTAATGGTAAGTCTTTGGACGACGCAGTTGATCACTTTTATAGTATATTTGTGTCACTTAGAGACCGTTTCATACCTAGTAAACTTATTACTAAAGATTCTTATCCAATATGGTATACTAAAGCTCTTAAGAAAATTTTAAAAGAAAAATTTAAATATCTTCGTAAATTTAAGATATATGGTAATAAGTCTGATAAGCTGTCTTTTAATTTATTACGTGATCGGGCTAATGCAGTTGAGAAAGATTGTTACGCTAGTTATATTAAATCCGTTGAGAGTTCTATAAGCAAATGTCCTAAGTACTTCTGGTCCTATGTAAAGTCTAAATCTAATACTAATTCTATACCTAGTAGTTTAAAACATGGTGATCAATCTTTTGACACAGGTGATAAAATCTGTAACGCATTTTCATCCTACTTTCATTCAAATTTCTTGGAAAACGATAACCTTTCTCCTAAGAATCACTGTGTAGGTGATCAATTGTTTATAGCTTCTGATATAGCCTCTATTGTTGTCAGTCCCGACTTGGTTACCAAGCTTCTTCTTAAACTGGACCCTACAAAGTCTTCTGGTCCAGACAATCTTCCAGCTCGGTTTCTAATTAATTGTGCCAAAACGATAGCCGTTCCTTTGTCACTACTATTCAGAAGATCTTTATCGGAGGGTGTGGTGCCTACTATCTGGAAGCGTGCTTTCGTAACTCCTGTGCATAAAGGTGGCTTGAAAACTGACATCACTCATTATCGACCGATATCTAAACTCTGCCAAGTTTCTAAGGTCCTTGAAGATATAGTCTATAGTCAAGTTTACCCGTCGATTAAACAATCTTTAAGTACTTGTCAGCACGGTTTCATGAAAGGTCGTTCAACTGTTTCCAATCTGGTTCTTTTGAACTCCTTCGTTACTGAGGCAATGGATAGGGGAGCGCAGGTTGATGTCATCTATACTGACTACAGTAAAGCCTTTGACCGAATCCAACATAGTATTTTACTGCGTAAACTTTTAAATACTGGGATCAGAGGGGATTTGCTTAGATGGTTTTCTTCCTATGTTGAAAATCGTTCACAAGCTGTTGTTATAAATAACTACATCTCAGGATGGGTTACTATTCCTAGTGGTGTACCGCAGCCTGCGGACCGCAGGGAGCCCTGCGGTCCGCAGGGCTCCCTGCTTGGCCCTTTATTATTTACAATTTTTGTAAATGATATTGGACTTTGCTTCAATGCTTCTCACCTTCTTTGTTTTGCGGATGACATGAAAATTTTTGCTGCTATATCTTCTGAAGACGAAGCTAAAGTGCTACAATCTGACTTGAAGCGACTGGAAGAATACTGCTCGATTAATCAGTTAGATCTCAATCCGTCTAAGTGTAAGGTGGTAACTTTCACTCGAAAGTTATCTCCTATTCTTTTTAACTACACTTTGAAGGGTGTTAACTTGTTGAGGGACTCAATTATTCGTGATCTGGGCGTCTTACATGATAGTAAGCTTATTTTTGACTCTCACGTAAATGCGATTTTATCAAAAGCCTTCAAGTGTCTAGGATTTCTGTTCAGAACTACAAGGGATTTCACGCAACCTAAAACGCTTAAAATATTGTACTGCGCTCTAGTCAGGAGTAATCTTGAATATGCTTCACAGGTTTGGAATCCTAGATATGCGACATATATTAACCGTATCGAAAATATTCAAAAGAAGTTTTTACGTCACCTTTGCTACAAAATTAAAGAGAATTATGACCCAAATAATTACTTGCAACTGTGTAAAAAACATCATCTCCTTCCATTACGTAATCGCCGTGAGATCGCTGACATTACCTTTCTTTTGAAAATTGCATCCGGCAACATCGACTGTCCTGATTTACTTGCTATGATCGGTTTAAGAGCTCCTAATAGGCCCTTGCGTTTTAATCCACCTTTATACCTTCCTAGTGTTAAGACGAATTACAGGCAGAACACTTATATGTGGCGAGCGTGCAGCAATTATAATAATTTGTGTGTTGATCTAGACTTGGATTTGTTCAATACTGGTGTTGAGTCGGTGAGACGAACTTTAAGTGGACAAGTGTTTGATAGTCTTTAAATTGAATGTACATCTTTTTTTTTAACTTGAACGTGTTGATCTGTTGCGAATTGCGCTAGTAAAGTAGCTGTTAAATAAGTAGGTGCTATCAGTGAAGACCTGTAATTGGCTTTCTGTTATTTCAGTGAATTATTATTTTAAATGTAATAGCTGTTGGTTTTCCAAATAAAATAAAATAAAATAAAATAAAATAATGTGTCGCAACGTGTGATATTTTTTTTTCTTATTATTAAATACTAATTGGAAATCAAGATAAAACGCATGCTTTCTGATACACATCGAAGTTTTACTGGGGTCCAGTTGCGTTGGTGTGTGTGAGGATGTATGTGAACTCCACCCCCCGCACGCCCCCCCATGACCCCCCTACATCTGGCTGTTACAGTCCCCAGTTGTGTATCAGTGCGCACTCACTTGGCGATCTTCCCCTCGTAGAAGGCGCGCTGGCTGTCCAGCTGGTGTGTGAGGATGTATGTGAACTCCACCCCCCGCACGCCCCCCCATGACCCCCCTACATCTGGCTGTTACAGTCCCCAGTGGTGTATCAGTGCGCACTCACTTGGCGATCTTCCCCTCGTAGAAGGCGCGCTGGCTGTCCAGCTGGTGTGTGAGGATGTATGTGAACTCCACCCCCGCACGCCCCCCCATGACCCCCCTACATCTGGCTGTTACAGTCCCCAGTGGTGTGTCAGTGCGCACTCACTTGGCGATCTTCCCCTCGTAGAAGGCGCGCTGGCTGTCCAGCTGGTGTGTGAGGATGTATGTGAACTCCACCCCCCGCACGCCCCCCCATGACCCCCCTACATCTGGCTGTTACAGTCCCCAGTTGTGTGTCAGTGCGCACTCACTTGGCGATCTTCCCCTCGTAGAAGGCGCGCTGGCTGTCCAGCTGGTGTGTGAGGATGTATGTGAACTCCACCCCCCGCACGCCCCCCCATGACCCCCCTACATCTGGCTGTTACAGTCCCCAGTTGTGTATCAGTGCGCACTCACTTGGCGATCTTCCCCTCGTAGAAGGCGCGCTGGCTGTCCAGCTGGTGTGTGAGGATGTATGTGAACTCCACCCCCCGCACGCCCCCCCATGACCCCCCTACATCTGGCTGTTACAGTCCCCAGTTGTGTATCAGTGCGCACTCACTTGGCGATCTTCCCCTCGTAGAAGGCGCGCTGGCTGTCCAGCTGGTGTGTGAGGATGTATGTGAACTCCACCCCCCGCACGCCCCCCCATGACCCCCCTACATCTGGCTGTTACAGTCCCCAGTTGTGTGTCAGCGCGCACTCACTTGGCGATCTTCCCCTCGTAGAAGGCGCGCTGGCTGTCCAGCTGGTGTGTGAGGATGTATGTGAACTCCACCCCCCGCACACCCCCCCATGACCCCCCTACATCTGGCTGTTACAGTCCCCAGTTGTGTGTCAGTGCGCACTCACTTGGCGATCTTCCCCTCGTAGAAGGCGCGCTGGCTGTCCAGCTGGTGTGTGAGGATGTATGTGAACTCCACCCCCCGCACGCCCCCCCATGACCCCCCTACATCTGGCTGTTACAGTCCCCAGTTGTGTGTCAGTGCGCACTCACTTGGCGATCTTCCCCTCGTAGAAGGCGCGCTGGCTGTCCAGCTGGTGTGTGAGGATGTATGTGAACTCCACCCCCCGCACGCCCCCCCATGACCCCCCTACATCTGGCTGTTACAGTCCCCAGTTGTGTGTCAGTGCGCACTCACTTGGCGATCTTCCCCTCGTAGAAGGCGCGCTGGCTGTCCAGCTGGTGTGTGAGGATGTATGTGAACTCCACCCCCCGCACGCCCCCCCATGACCCCCCTACATCTGGCTGTTACAGTCCCCAGTTGTGTGTCAGTGCGCACTCACTTGGCGATCTTCCCCTCGTAGAAGGCGCGCTGGCTGTCCAGCTGGTGTGTGAGGATGTATGTGAACTCCACCCCCCGCACGCCCCCCCATGACCCCCCTACATCTGGCTGTTACAGTCCCCAGTTGTGTGTCAGTGCGCACTCACTTGGCGATCTTCCCCTCGTAGAAGGCGCGCTGGCTGTCCAGCTGGTGTGTGAGGATGTATGTGAACTCCACCCCCCGCACGCCCCCCCATGACCCCCCTACATCTGGCTGTTACAGTCCCCAGTTGTGTGTCAGTGCGCACTCACTTGGCGATCTTCCCCTCGTAGAAGGCGCGCTGGCTGTCCAGCTGGTGTGTGAGGATGTATGTGAACTCCACCCCCCGCACGCCCCCCCATGACCCCCCTACATCTGGCTGTTACAGTCCCCAGTTGTGTGTCAGTGCGCACTCACTTGGCGATCTTCCCCTCGTAGAAGGCGCGCTGGCTGTCCAGCTGGTGTGTGAGGATGTATGTGAACTCCACCCCCCGCACGCCCCCCCATGACCCCCCTACAGTCCCCAGTTATGTGTCAGCGCGCACTCACTTGGCGATCTTCCCCTCGTAGAAGGCGCGCTGGCTGTCCAGCTGGTGTGTGAGGATGTATGTGAACTCCACCCCCCGCACGCCCCCCCATGACCCCCCTACAGTCCCCAGTTATGTGTCAGCGCGCACTCACTTGGCGATCTTCCCCTCGTAGAAGGCGCGCTGGCTGTCCAGCTGGTGTGTGAGGATGTATGTGAACTCCACCCCCCGCACGCCCCCCCATGACCCCCCTACAGTCCCCAGTTATGTGTCAGCGCGCACTCACTTGGCGATCTTCCCCTCGTAGAAGGCGCGCTGGCTGTCCAGCTGGTGTGTGAGGATGTATGTGAACTCCACCCCCCGCACGCCCCCCCATGACCCCCCTACAGTCCCCAGTTGTGTATCAGTGCGCACTCACTTGGCGATCTTCCCCTCGTAGAAGGCGCGCTGGCTGTCCAGCTGGTGTGTGAGGATGTATGTGAACTCCACCCCCCGCACGCCCCCCCATGACCCCCCTACATCTGGCTGTTACAGTCCCCAGTTGTGTATCAGTGCGCACTCACTTGGCGATCTTCCCCTCGTAGAAGGCGCGCTGGCTGTCCAGCTGGTGTGTGAGGATGTATGTGAACTCCACCCCCCGCACGCCCCCCCATGACCCCCCTACATCTGGCTGTTACAGTCCCCAGTTGTGTATCAGTGCGCACTCACTTGGCGATCTTCCCCTCGTAGAAGGCGCGCTGGCTGTCCAGCTGGTGTGTGAGGATGTATGTGAACTCCACCCCCCGCACGCCCCCCCATGACCCCCCTACATCTGGCTGTTACAGTCCCCAGTTGTGTATCAGTGCGCACTCACTTGGCGATCTTCCCCTCGTAGAAGGCGCGCTGGCTGTCCAGCTGGTGTGTGAGGATGTATGTGAACTCCACCCCCCGCACGCCCCCCCATGACCCCCCTACATCTGGCTGTTACAGTCCCCAGTTGTGTATCAGTGCGCACTCACTTGGCGATCTTCCCCTCGTAGAAGGCGCGCTGGCTGTCCAGCTGGTGTGTGAGGATGTATGTGAACTCCACCCCCCGCACGCCCCCCCATGACCCCCCTACATGTGGCTGTTACAGTCCCCAGTTGTGTATCAGTGCGCACTCACTTGGCGATCTTCCCCTCGTAGAAGGCGCGCTGGCTGTCCAGCTGGTGTGTGAGGATGTATGTGAACTCCAGCTGCGCCGAGTCCAGCTTGTCCCCCCCGCACGCCTCGTCCTCCGCCGCCGCGCCCCCCTCCGCCGCCACTAGCTTACCATCCGCCTTGTTCTGTACCAGCCGGTGCACAAAATTGTCTCCTGACGAGTTAAAACATTCACATATCTGAACGTAAGTATCAAATAGCTATTTATGCAACTGTTGCATAATGAGGGGTATTTAACACGAGTGTGGTTTATGAAACGAGCGCAGCGAGTTACACTTAGAGTTACACTCATACAACAAATTTAAATTAAAGACAAAATAAAGTAATCATTGTTTATTGTAATAATTATTGACATTTTGTATGGTACAATTATTAAACAAACGTTAATGGCGCGAAAATAAATTTGAAGTAATATCGCACCGCGCATGCGCGCCGCCAAGGTTGCGTTCCGAAACACGCTAGTGTGCTCAAATAGCAAGCATCTGCGTAAAAATTAAAAAAAAAACTTCATTTTGTTACAACTTTGCGATAACGAAATGAAATTTGTATGGATCCTTAGTCACGGCTCCATCGAAAGGTATATCATTTGCTTAGCGTTTCTGATAAGTAAATGAAGGATTTACGACATGAGTGTAGATAAATGTAATTTATACCTAGTGTGTATTAGTGTTAGGTGAAGAATAGTGTAAGGAGAAAGAGAAGTGTGTGATAGAACGTGTTTAGTGATACATGAAGTATTGTGAGAGATGACGTGTGTGTGAAAGAAAATGTTTAGTGTAGAATGAAGTGTTTAGTGTAGAATGAAGTATTTAGTGTAGAATGAAGTGTTTAGTGTAAATTAAGCATTTAGTGTTAGATGAAGTGATGAGTGTAAAAATATGAAGTATTTAGTGTTAGAAGAATTTATTGGTGTGGAGGATGTGTTTCATTACAGAAGTGTAACAGAAGTGATTAGTGTCAGAGACGTATTTAGTGTTAGATGAAAGATTCAGTATGAGAGAAGTGTTTAATATTGGACTCAATTCTGCCTTGACCGCTAAAATCTCTAAAAAGTTGTTAGTCTCTTTCATTCATATGGGAATCGAAAAGGATTGGGAGATGAATGAACTTAATTTTGAATGAATGATATTTAAAATATGTAGCGTAGCTGTCAAATTCAGCTTAATTTAGTCGGGATGTTTTTAAATTCCTGCTAAATTACGCGTAAAATTGATGATTGACGTGTCTAAATGTAAGTTGGCAATCACCTGTCCCTTTTCGTTCTTAAGAACAACGTAAAAGAAACATAACAACTTAAATTTAGATATTTCAGCGGCCTGCTGTGAAAATAAGAGTAAATTTTACAGAAGTATTTAGTGTGAAAAGTGTCTCGTATTAGTGATAAGTATCGTTTCTCACCGGCATAGTCCCACACCCGATTGGAGCCGAGCTGCAGCGCGTACGTATGGTTGGACTGCAGGAAGTGTTTAGCGGCGTGGCCGTTCTCGTAGCGGCCGCAGCCCACGTGGCCACAGATCAAACAGATCCACAGAGACCCCCCCTCCGCACCATCCATGCCCAAGCCCTCCGCCACGCCGCTTATGTTCTCACGTGTCTCCTCACCATCTTCACCTGGAATACGTACTACTTGAGGGTCGGGGTCATGAAACATTAGGGAATATGCACGAAAGAAAATCGAATTGTCTTGACTTATTTAAGTACCCATGCGGACTACGAACTTACAATTGTTTGCTGGTGCTGTTAATTTTGCAAACTTGGGCAACTCGCGTGTCTATCTCCATTACCAAGTCAGGTGAAACCGGGTACGTTGATATAACAAAAACTGAGAGAGAGTGAGAGAGAGACACCGCAGTGGGTCCTGCAGGCAGCTATTAACAACGGCACCTGGCGAGCTCACGGAGCGCATCATACCTGGGGCCTGGTCGCAGTGGAAGCAGCGCGCCTGCCCCCGGGGCTCCGGGGTCTGCGCGCAGCGGCACACGGGGCAGCGCGCGTCCTCCAGGCAGCTAGTAACAGCGCCACCTGGCGGGCTCACGGAGCGCATCATACCTGGGGCCTGGTCGCAGTGGAAGCAGCGCGCCTGCCCCCGGGGCTCCGGGGTCTGGCACACGGGGCAGCGCGCGTCCTCCAGGCAGCTAGTAACAGCGCCACCTGGCGGGCTCACGGAGCGCATCATACCTGGGGCCTGGTCGCAGTGGAAGCAGCGCGCCTGCCCCCGGGGCTCCGGGGTCTGCGCGCAGCGGCACACGGGGCAGCGCGCGTCCTCCAGGCAGCTAGTAACAGCGCCACCTGGCGGGCTCACGGAGCGCATCATACCTGGGGCCTGGTCGCAGTGGAAGCAGCGCGCCTGCCCCCGGGGCTCCGGGGTCTGGCACACGGGGCAGCGCGCGTCCTCCAGGCAGCTAGTAACAGCGCCACCTGGCGGGCTCACGGAGCGCATCATACCTGGGGCCTGGTCGCAGTGGAAGCAGCGCGCCTGCCCCCGGGGCTCCGGGGTCTGGCACACGGGGCAGCGCGCGTCCTCCAGGCAGCTAGTAACAGCGCCACCTGGCGGGCTCACGGAGCGCATCATACCTGGGGCCTGGTCGCAGTGGAAGCAGCGCGCCTGCCCCCGGGGCTCCGGGGTCTGGCACACGGGGCAGCGCGCGTCCTCCAGGCAGCTAGTAACAGCGCCACCTGGCGGGCTCACGGAGCGCATCATACCTGGGGCCTGGTCGCAGTGGAAGCAGCGCGCCTGCCCCCGGGGCTCCGGGGTCTGGCACACGGGGCAGCGCGCGTCCTCCAGGCAGCTAGTAACAGCGCCACCTGGCGGGCTCACGGAGCGCATCATACCTGGGGCCTGGTCGCAGTGGAAGCAGCGCGCCTGCCCCCGGGGCTCCGGGGTCTGCGCGCAGCGGCACACGGGGCAGCGCGCGTCCTCCAGGCAGCTAGTAACAGCGCCACCTGGCGGGCTCACGGAGCGCATCATACCTGGGGCCTGGTCGCAGTGGAAGCAGCGCGCCTGCCCCCGGGGCTCCGGGGTCTGCGCGCAGCGGCACACGGGGCAGCGCGCGTCCTCCAGGCAGCTAGTAACAGCGCCACCTGGCGGGCTCACGGAGCGCATCATACCTGGGGCCTGGTCGCAGTGGAAGCAGCGCGCCTGCCCCCGGGGCTCCGGGGTCTGGCACACGGGGCAGCGCGCGTCCTCCAGGCAGCTAGTAACAGCGCCACCTGGCGGGCTCACGGAGCGCATCATACCTGGGGCCTGGTCGCAGTGGAAGCAGCGCGCCTGCCCCCGGGGCTCCGGGGTCTGGCACACGGGGCAGCGCGCGTCCTCCAGGCAGCTAGTAACAGCGCCACCTGGCGGGCTCACGGAGCGCATCATACCTGGGGCCTGGTCGCAGTGGAAGCAGCGCGCCTGCCCCCGGGGCTCCGGGGTCTGGCACACGGGGCAGCGCGCGTCCTCCAGGCAGCTAGTAACAGCGCCACCTGGCGGGCTCACGGAGCGCATCATACCTGGGGCCTGGTCGCAGTGGAAGCAGCGCGCCTGCCCCCGGGGCTCCGGGGTCTGCGCGCAGCGGCACACGGGGCAGCGCGCGTCCTCCAGGCAGCTAGTAACAGCGCCACCTGGCGGGCTCACGGAGCGCATCATACCTGGGGCCTGGTCGCAGTGGAAGCAGCGCGCCTGCCCCCGGGGCTCCGGGGTCTGGCACACGGGGCAGCGCGCGTCCTCCAGGCAGCTAGTAACAGCGCCACCTGGCGGGCTCACGGAGCGCATCATACCTGGGGCCTGGTCGCAGTGGAAGCAGCGCGCCTGCCCCCGGGGCTCCGGGGTCTGGCACACGGGGCAGCGCGCGTCCTCCAGGCAGCTAGTAACAGCGCCACCTGGCGGGCTCACGGAGCGCATCATACCTGGGGCCTGGTCGCAGTGGAAGCAGCGCGCCTGCCCCCGGGGCTCCGGGGTCTGGCACACGGGGCAGCGCGCGTCCTCCAGGCAGCTAGTAACAGCGCCACCTGGCGGGCTCACGGAGCGCATCATACCTGGGGCCTGGTCGCAGTGGAAGCAGCGCGCCTGCCCCCGGGGCTCCGGGGTCTGGCACACGGGGCAGCGCGCGTCCTCCAGGCAGCTAGTAACAGCGCCACCTGGCGGGCTCACGGAGCGCATCATACCTGGGGCCTGGTCGCAGTGGAAGCAGCGCGCCTGCCCCCGGGGCTCCGGGGTCTGGCACACGGGGCAGCGCGCGTCCTCCAGGCAGCTAGTAACAGCGCCACCTGGCGGGCTCACGGAGCGCATCATACCTGGGGCCTGGTCGCAGTGGAAGCAGCGCGCCTGCCCCCGGGGCTCCGGGGTCTGGCACACGGGGCAGCGCGCGTCCTCCAGGCAGCTAGTAACAGCGCCACCTGGCGGGCTCACGGAGCGCATCATACCTGGGGCCTGGTCGCAGTGGAAGCAGCGCGCCTGCCCCCGGGGCTCCGGGGTCTGGCACACGGGGCAGCGCGCGTCCTCCAGGCAGCTAGTAACAGCGCCACCTGGCGGGCTCACGGAGCGCATCATACCTGGGGCCTGGTCGCAGTGGAAGCAGCGCGCCTGCCCCCGGGGCTCCGGGGTCTGGCACACGGGGCAGCGCGCGTCCTCCAGGCAGCTAGTAACAGCGCCACCTGGCGGGCTCACGGAGCGCATCATACCTGGGGCCTGGTCGCAGTGGAAGCAGCGCGCCTGCCCCCGGGGCTCCGGGGTCTGGCACACGGGGCAGCGCGCGTCCTCCAGGCAGCTAGTAACAGCGCCACCTGGCGGGCTCACGGAGCGCATCATACCTGGGGCCT
This sequence comes from Teleiodes luculella, assembly GCA_948473455.1. Classification (NCBI taxonomy): domain Eukaryota; kingdom Metazoa; phylum Arthropoda; class Insecta; order Lepidoptera; family Gelechiidae; genus Teleiodes; species Teleiodes luculella. Next base: position 853,107 of record OX419600.1, read on the forward strand.
GGTCGCAGTGGAAGCAGCGCGCCTGCCCCCGGGGCTCCGGGGTCTGCGCGCAGCGGCACACGGGGCAGCGCGCGTCCTCCAGGCAGCTAGTAACAGCGCCACCTGGCGGGCTCACGGAGCGCATCATACCTGGGGCCTGGTCGCAGTGGAAGCAGCGCGCCTGCCCCCGGGGCTCCGGGGTCTGCGCGCAGCGGCACACGGGGCAGCGCGCGTCCTCCAGGCAGCTAGTAACAGCGCCACCTGGCGGGCTCACGGAGCGCATCATACCTGGGGCCTGGTCGCAGTGGAAGCAGCGCGCCTGCCCCCGGGGCTCCGGGGTCTGCGCGCAGCGGCACACGGGGCAGCGCGCGTCCTCCAGGCAGCTAGTAACAGCGCCACCTGGCGGGCTCACGGAGCGCATCATACCTGGGGCCTGGTCGCAGTGGAAGCAGCGCGCCTGCCCCCGGGGCTCCGGGGTCTGCGCGCAGCGGCACACGGGGCAGCGCGCGTCCTCCAGGCAGCTAGTAACAGCGCCACCTGGCGGGCTCACGGAGCGCATCATACCTGGGGCCTGGTCGCAGTGGAAGCAGCGCGCCTGCCCCCGGGGCTCCGGGGTCTGCGCGCAGCGGCACACGGGGCAGCGCGCGTCCTCCAGGCAGCTAGTAACAGCGCCACCTGGCGGGCTCACGGAGCGCATCATACCTGGGGCCTGGTCGCAGTGGAAGCAGCGCGCCTGCCCCCGGGGCTCCGGGGTCTGGCACACGGGGCAGCGCGCGTCCTCCAGGCAGCTAGTAACAGCGCCACCTGGCGGGCTCACGGAGCGCATCATACCTGGGGCCTGGTCGCAGTGGAAGCAGCGCGCCTGCCCCCGGGGCTCCGGGGTCTGGCACACGGGGCAGCGCGCGTCCTCCAGGCAGCTAGTAACAGCGCCACCTGGCGGGCTCACGGAGCGCATCATACCTGGGGCCTGGTCGCAGTGGAAGCAGCGCGCCTGCCCCCGGGGCTCCGGGGTCTGGCACACGGGGCAGCGCGCGTCCTCCAGGCAGCTAGTAACAGCGCCACCTGGCGGGCTCACGGAGCGCATCATACCTGGGGCCTGGTCGCAGTGGAAGCAGCGCGCCTGCCCCCGGGGCTCCGGGGTCTGCGCGCAGCGGCACACGGGGCAGCGCGCGTCCCGCCACCGTACCAGGCACTCCGAGTGGAACGCGTGCGCACACTGCACCGACAGCACGCCCGCCACGCTCTCGTCCATGCGCTCTAACGACATAATACATTCTTGCTATAGTTCATCAAATGAAGTACGTAACCACCAGTCTCACAACAAACCGTTTGACTCTCAACTTAAAGTTAGACTCCTGAAATGCCAGCCTAACACTAGACCAGGGCTTCCCAAACTTATTTTTACTGTGACGCCCCTGGCAATTTGACAGTTTTTTGCGACGCCCCTTCCCCGTAGCTAGCTTTGGTTTTTGAGGTACTTCAACAGATCATTCTTAAACGACAGCGACATTCATCAATAAGTAATCAATTTACGAGTATATCCGCGCGATCTTACAAGTTAATGAGTAGGTATTTTAATATTTTATTACTAAAATACTCGTACTCGTGTCCACACTACGAGAAAATAATTTGATTTTTGAGGTACTACAACAGATCATTCCTAAATTAGCACACACACATACACACAACCTTTTAATTAAATTTCTGTTGAAGAAGTTTTGCCATTTCAATAAGTGGACAAGTCATTATTTCATTATTAAAATCTTCAGTATTCATTTTCCACACCAAAAACTAATATTTTTGTTCTGAATGCTGCCGCTCGATTAGCCCCTGCGCCGCCGCTGTCTAAACCGCTTTCTAATTAGTAAATAGTAGTAGCATTGGTTTATTTGAATCATCATTTGTTCGAGTAAGAGGTAGGTACCTTATATATTAATAAATCAGATGTTTTATTTTCACAAAGACGACAGCCCTAAAGGTTTTAGTAGAGTGGCGATATGCGAGAGAAAGAAATGCAGCAAGTACTTGTTTTCGCTTAGCGCCGTGCGATCTGAATTGCACTTTATTATAACGGAGCTAGGGTTGCAATTTATTTGAATTATGCCGCCTAGTGCAGCTTCTGTAGGGACTACTATTTGGTATTCTGTGGCGCGGGACGAGGCGGCGCGCGCCGTGCGGCGACAACGGTCGCATGGACTCAGATAACTAATATTTATGTAAATCGCCTCCCGACGCGCGACGCCCCTGGGATAGTCCCGCGACGCCCCAGGGCGTCGCGACGCACAGTTAGGGAAGCCCTGCACTAGACAATTTAAAAAGATTTTTTCGCTATAGATAGACAACACCTCTCAAGGACAAACTTTATAGGCTTTAGTCCAACAAGGGTGGGTGACTACAACAGTCTTCTTCTTTCTCAACCCGTTTCAACCAACTGCTGGCGCAACAAAGGAGTGGCCTATAGGCCACGCCATTCTTCACGGTCCTGTACCATCCGTATCCAGCAAGATCCAACAGACTTGGCAATATCGTCAGACTATCAAGCTGGTGGTCTGCCTACTGCTTTGATCTACCGGCCATCATCACGTCTAGCCAGGAGTCCGCCCATCTCCACCTCAATCTCACATATGTATGTGTGGCTGAGTGTGTAAGTGTAAGTGTGTGCGTGCATGTGGTGTATGTGCAAAGGTGTGTGTGCTGTTACCCAAGCAGACGGGGCAGGTGGGCAGCTCGGTGTGCGAAGGGGGCGCGGTGCCGTCTCTGGCCCACTCCACGCGCGACACCCACGCCACGTGGCACAGCGAGCCGGGCTCCAGGCTGCTGTACGGGACGCCGTCGAAGGCCGAGTGGAACTCACGTGCCGCGGCGTACGTGCGGAACCTAAACACACAAATGAACAAGATACCTCAAGAAATATTTAAAGATGCAAAACTATGTCTAATGAAAAAAAGGTTCAGTACCTATGGACTAAATCATGAAGATTTTTTTATAGCAAGCACAATTTTAGAGGTTATGAAAGTGTTTCTTTTTATCAGAAAAGAAAATTAGATATCACTACATAGTATAAAACAAAGTCGCTTTCTCTGTCCCTATGTCCCTTTGTACGCTTAAATCTTTAAAACTATGCAACGGATTTTGATGCGGTTTTTTTTAATAGATAGAGGGATTCAAGAGAAAGGTTTATATGTATAATATATGCATAATATACTTAAGAATAACCCACAATAACCATTTTCCCGTGCGGAGCCGGGGCGGGTCGCTAGTTTTATATAAATAACAATAAACATTGCCTTTTCCAACTTTTACTAACACACTTACGTAAGTAAGGCCATATAGTGGTCTGGAGAACCATCTCTCAGCACTCTAACATGAGCGATGTCTTGCTGGCAGGCGGCTGCGAAGGCCAGCAGGTCCGGAGCACCTAAAGCACCAGGGACTGCTAGCAGGCAAAGGGTCTTCGCTTCCTCTGTTTCTTTCAGCTCACTGTGAACACAAGATATAACTTTAAACATTCATTTACAGCCCCTAACTATTTTATCTTTTCTATGGAATAAGATGTCTTTACAGTACTAGTATTTAGTTGTAATAGCATAATGTGACTATTGCCTAATCTTTCTACCTGCCAAATCTGTTCTACAACATTCCAAGTATTGATAAGCAATCAACCACAAACAAACATATTCTTTCACATTTCTAATTATTATCTCAAATCATTCCAATAAGAATCAAATAAGAACTAACTTTTCCTTGTACAAATGCAGCACACCCTTAGTAACCTCTACCAAGGGGTTGCCACAAAAGAAAGCTATGGTATCCTGGTCTTCAGATAGACTGTCTTCCGGCGGCGACCGACGGGAGCTGGTAGGCAGAATACCAGTATCAGTGTTCGGGCCCATGAGAACGCTGGCATAAGTCTCCACAGTGATGGTTGCTGACTCTCGAGCTCCACGATCCCTCTTCTTTTGCTCCCTAGCCGAATCTGGAAGGCAAAAATAAGAATTTAAAGAAGAGGCAAAGTCATCTTTAGGAGGACATAGCTTAGGCTAGATCAAGATAAAGATGCTGGCTTCTGTACCTATGTTTACTGATTCCATACTGTTTTGGACAGACTCAAGCGTTTAAGAACCCTCCTGTCCTGCAACACGTATAACTAAGAACTGTGATGAAACTGGTTCATGTTATGGTCATATTAGGAAATTCTCTAATGAGGGTGAAACAATGAAAAAGACGTGCTTTGTCGTAAAACATACCAGTTTCCGCAGGAGCATCAGCCATCTCAGGCAGATCTTCGTCTATTTCGATTCGCAAAACGCACAACGAAACGGGCATTTAGAAATGCGGACCTAAACTGAAACTGATGATAATAACACAAATCTATTTAACCCGACCATCCACTGAATAATTAGAAAGCTCTAAAATTCCAGAGGAATCAATTCAATTCACAGAATCGAAGGAAAATTATTGTAAACAAAACAAAGAAAAGTAATTTTCACAATATTTTACATCGAAAATTTATAACCCAACGGTATGTGAACATATTATTCGAAGAGGTTATTGAACGCACTCAAATGCAAAAATCTGCAAGAGCGAAAGGGAAAGAAATCGAAGCTGATCGTCTTTTCAAAGTGGTCGCGTCATACTATTGACGTTTAATGTATAGACAACAGCTAGTCTATGGTGTGTGTCAAATGCAAAGCTCGGATATGCTTTTATTTTACATTTCATTTTAAAAATCCAGTTTTACATGTATCCAAATTTTAATAAACGCCGTTAGTTCTATTGGTGTACTACTACGTTCTAAGCATCATGATTAAAAACAGTTTTAATAAAAATATCATGGCAACGATAAAAGCAAAGTCATGTGGTGCTCCTGGATGAAACAGGTTTTATTTTTGGTCAAGCTTTACCTACCTATTATATAACAATAAAAGCCCACTAACAAGACAGGACTATTTGTTATAGTCCACACCAGAAACCACAACATCACACAAACACAATAGAACAGGACTAACAATTAACATCACAGTACAAACAAAAACCCCTGTAGCTGAGTGCTAAAACCATTGATTTATATCAGACCACAGATAAAACATGAACAATTCAAAAATGGGACGTCAAACAAAGTTGAGCACCTCTTTTACCACAGTAAAAATACAAAAGGTTGAATGAAGTTAGTAAAAATCACATACCTATTACATTTGATTCTAGTGCAATACGTGCGTGCGTGCGTTAGAATATAAGAACACTTATAAGAATTAGTAAATAAGCGTAATAGTACGCTAAATGAACGGGCATAAAAAAGGAAAACATTTCAATATGGCGACAGATCATACGACGTGAGCTGTCAGCTGTGATAATTTTTGTTTCTTTGTGTTTATTTCGCGTTTAAAAAATGTTATGATTACAAAATTAACGCGAATATGGGTGCGAAAGACTCTAAGCCAAGTTTCATAACATACGAAGATGCTGTGAAGCGAGGTTCGTGATGTGCAAAAAGATCAAAGTGCGTTGTGAGATTACGACAAATATCAGCTTATTGTTTTATTTGCAGTGTCTGATAGTGAGTTGAGACGTATTCGCGAGGCTTTCAAGAGATGTTCGGGTGCGAATGGAGCGGCCTTGAGCCTGGAGGCCTTTGTCCGTGAGGTGCTGTGTAATGGAGTGCCCTTTGAAGTAGCCGAGTGGTTGTACCAGGCTTGCGGAGGCACCAAGCGAGGAATTGCCTTCAAGGAGCTGTTGTGCGGCATCGTCGTCCTCACCAAAGGCAACTTAGAAGAGAAAATCAAGTAAGAACCCAAAACACCAACAACTTCTATCATGTAAACAATTTTCATAACAGTGTAAACTTGTTATAGGTTTTTATGGACACTATATGTGAACAATCAGAATGACAATGGCACGTATATGTATAGAAGGGATTTCACTTACGCCCTTCATTTTGAGAATGCTTCATTGCCTGTGACTGGGGCAGAGAAAACTGCAGAAACCCTCACAAGTTTGTTTGGTACTGGCGAAAGAGTTACATTTGAGCAGTTTCGGTCATGGCTCCTGATCCACAAAGATGCTACGGTGCTCTCAAAGTGGCTCCTCTCAGAGAGAGCAAATATGGTCCAGGACCTGGAGACACCCACTTTCTATCAGAGTTTGGCTGGAGTTACTCATTTGGAAGAAAGGGTAAGATTCTCTTGTAATATTTTTGAATTAAAAACTACCTTATAAATGTGATGATATCTTCCACATGGGTATTTCTCGTTTTTGCAAAATTCGACTGTGACTGGCAGTTTTTGAGCCTGTTATAGCTAAACACTTAAAATGAGCTTTGTCCTTTTAAAGTATACATCAAATACTATAACTTCAGAAAAAAGAAACATACATTTCATTCATACTTTTTTTTACACAAATTTTTAAACCATGAAAAATGTCCCTTCCGTGTGTGTGATCAGTCTGTCTCAAAATACAAAAAAATTTGCTGTGTTATATCTGTTAAAATAAATGCTTAAAAAAGAATGCCAATCATATTTGAAATAAATTTATTCAATAAATATAGTAGTTTAGGGGGTTATTCTCTTTTTTTTTTTCTTTTATATGGTTACAAAGTTTGTGATCAATTTTTTTGTCCCTTCCATGGATGAATGTCACACTTGCCCTAACTAAAAAAATATTGTGAATGTATCCAAACGAATTTGATCATAGGCAAGGGTTGATCCACCATGTATTGATTTAGTTGTCGGTTACTGCCTGCAGCTCACGTTATCTAAGAATGGAAGCTTTGTTTTTCTATTCTCGCATTTCGTCAAGCATAAGTGGTCACAACTAGGTTGTTTGTAAAAGCTGTGAACACTTTAGTAATGCAGTCATTTTTGCTGTATCGATGCGTTTTTGTATCAAGAACTCCTAAAATAATTTGCATGTTCATTCATGATTTTGTAGTTATGTTTCTTGACCTTCATCTTCAAAATGTCTCTTCCATGGGTGTCACATCTATGGATCCGTGGATAAAATTACACCCACGGAAGTGACATATATTCCATGGAAGTGAACATTGTAATGGATGAAGGTGTGGATGAGGAAGGTTTGTATGAAAGTGAATGTTTCTGGTTGTGTATGGCATGGTTTTTAACTATTTTTAAGGTTCCGTACTTCAAAAACAAAAAACGGAACCGTTATATGATCACTCGTGTATCTGAATTAGATCATTGTGATCCAGAATTTAACCACTTAAACTGCATTGTTTGTGGCATCCATCTGGTCCTTCTGCGAGCAGGTGGCAGGGCAGGCATTGCAGGACACCAGGTGGACTGTAGACTGCGCCATCATCCCACTCATAGGTATATTCCATATTAGGGTCCTCCCGAGAGTCCCCACCTGAACATATTTTCCTTGCTCCGCCCAACCTGAGACCGGAGTATATTTAAAGACTTCCAGATTGGCCATGGTAGTCTATGTCCGGCGGGTAGGCTCGCAGGAAGCGGTACAAACTGATCTGAAAGTGGTGGTCCACAACGATGAAAAATCCCATTCAACCAAACCCTGTCCTCAAGATGCCATGGGATTGCGTTTGACTACAGTCTCACTTGGTGAAAAGCGGCGACGTGGCTGATGAAAGAACACGCTCACCCAGAAAATGCATATTCACTCTCGACTTGAAGACACGCAGGTTGTACGATTCCGGGAAAACAGATGCAGGGAGAGAATTCCTCTCTCTGGCCGTACGCACCAAAAATGAAGACGTTTGGTGCGAACCAAGGGAATTCGACCAGATGTGGGTGGTATTTTCCATGGCGCCGCGTATTCCGGTAACCGAATGTGGTTGGAGGGATAAGTTCGTGGAGTGCCTGAGAATATTCCCCATGACACACTTTATAAAAAACCGAGAGGCTGGCAACTTTGCGTCGATGCTCCAAGCTTTGAAGCTTGTTCTTAGGAAGTTGGTCATCGCCAATGAGTCTCCGAGCTCTACGGTCCACCGATTCCAGGGCATCCAGCTGATACTTGGCAGAGCCATCCCATGGGGTGGAGACTGGTCCACACTCCAAGCAGCCTGGATCCGTATCCAGGCTGCTTGGAGTGTGGACCAGTCTTCATTTCCCGGCAGAGTATCCATTGATCTCACTGCCAAGATAGGAGATATTAGGCTCAGATAATTCAAATTGACAATCAACCACCAATCTCTGCAAATTCAAGAGAAGTGGGGAAACTGCGGGGCCGAACCAGAATCCTCGGCGATGTGAAGGGTACGTCAGAATACGAGAGGCGGATGGATGGGGATAGTCTTGGCTAAGGTGTAACACTATAGCCGTAGTTATCCTATCGTGACATTCTGTTCTGTACCTGCATCCCTGAACAGATCTAAGGTGTTGTTGGGGCATACGGAAGGCGGCCAAGCGACGCCTCCTGAGGGCGACACGCGGGGGCGGGAGGGAAGCCTGTCCACACGAGTTCAACTCACTCTTGACCGGCTTTTCTATTTATACTGAATAATTGAGACACATAAAAAGATAGCTGTTAGCATACCAACACTGATACTAATAAAAGTTCATCTTATAATTTAGTAGTATTATTATAATATTTACCTAAAGGATTACTTCTCTGTAAAATTTCATTTCCATGTATGCATTAATGTATGGGAATGTCACTTCCATGGGACCAAGGTCACTACCGTGGATGCCCATTTTTTTTAAACCCCTATAACTAAGTACATAAAGGGCTGCGAGCTCGGTGAGTATTTTTACCTCATACAGCATTACCAGAACTACCAAAATCCATCATCAGATTAACTAAAAAGAAGAGTACCCTTATTTATCAATTTTGAGAAGCGAGAACGAGAATTACCCACATGGTCACCGGATAACAAAGTATTTGCAAAGAATTTGATAACTGATACATATATGGTTAACAAACTTCTAGAGGCAGAATTTATATTCCTATGCATCACTGCATGCAATGCATTTCAAATTCAGTTAAAATTTTGTACAACACACTACCACCTAAATATAAAACATTTTATATTAATGGATCTTGTGTCTTTAACTTATATCACAATATTATTATATTAATTGATGTTTTTATTTTACATGATATTTTTATACGAATTATCATTGTGTAGGTATAAATATTTGAGTTGTGACTTGCACTTGCGAATATGATAGCACCTCCCGCTGATAGTGGCTCAAATCATCATTGAGTTCAAGGTTGCTTCACATTGTGTGTTATATACACAGCACACCCACTGCAAAATTGTTTAAATAAATACTTGCCCACCATACTTAAAATTGTTAAAATCCTACTTATATTAAAAACACAAACATTTAATGAGAATGGATGTACAGATGGATATTTGTTACTCTTTCATGCAAGAAGTACTGAATGGATTTTAATGAAACTTTACAATAGTATAGTTTATACATCAGAATAACAAATAGGCTACATTTTACCACAGGTTAGAATAGACCTTACGGTACCCTAGGGTCTATTTTATCTCTATATCAAGTTTTATTAAAATCGGTTTAGTAGTTTCATATTCAATGCAAAGAAACAAACAAACAATCAAATTTTTCCTCTTTATAATTTTAGTATAGATGAGTTTCTTAGGTACTGTCCAGCATTGTACATCCATTTTGTTAGTGGTCATTATTTTATTGTACTTAAAATTTTAATCAGAATAAAGAAAAAGCATTATTGCTTTTCTTTCTCATATTATAAATAGGAAAATATTGATAATACAGATAAGCTGTGCCAAACATCCGGCATCACAGAGATGTAGTTACTTAACTAAAACAATTTCATTGTATTTTCTACACTATTATCCTTATCTTACAATTTCTAGTAATTTTTCTACTGTTATTGATTGTCTGTTCTTATAATATATAAACGAATTTCTAGAAATTTTCTATGAATTCTCCCTAGGATAGAGGCTTTTTCTCTGGATAAAATGTACCCCAAACCTTAAGCAAAACCAGATCTAGTACACATCATCAATTTGATCACTTTATAATCAACTAGCGACCCTCCCCGGCTCCGCACGGGAAAATGGTTATTGTAGGTTATCCTCAAGTATATTATGCATGTATTATACATATAAACCTTCCTCTTGAATCACTCTATCTATTAAAAGAAACCGCATCAAAATCCGTTTCGTAGTTTCAAAGATTTAAGCATACATAGGGACATACGGACATAGGGACATAGGGACATAGGGACATAGTGACAGAGAAAGCGACTTTGTTTTATACTATGTAGTGATAAACATATTGACTTGTTATCAATTATCAGATACCCACTTTTGAGACTGAGGCGACACAGTCTGCCTGCTAGAATATTTGTCATTGCTAAGACATCTAAATCTTAGCTTTTATGCTGGATGTTTTTTAATCATAAGGTTATAGACCTGAGACCTTTTGCATGAGAAGTAAAGTCAAATTGCTTCTTATTTCGCCATTTCTATTCAGGACCAACAATACAAACATTGATTGTTAGCAACTGATTGCTATTTGATAAATAAGTGTGCTATACTTAGTAACCTATTATATTTATAAATTATGTGCTACGCAAATGTGGAAAACCCATTGACACCTCTCTTACATAATTACGAAGATATATGTTTACTTTGGAATAAAACCGCCAAACATTTACCTATACGCATTGTGATATAGAGTTACGTGAAGTACGTTGTTTTGTACTATAAAATAGAGCATAATCACAATAGAGGTGTGATTTATCAGCGTATCAGGTTTAAAGTAAATTTTCGTCCATTTATACAATAAGTACTGCGAATATATAAAATGTTTCTATCTAGACTTTTGATTTTCATCAAGTTAAATAACTGATGTTATTAAGTTCCAGCATTGCCGTTTACTTACAAAAAGTGAAAAAAAGTAGTAGGCTTGATTTTCTATAAATAACATTTTCAAAAGGCATATTTTTAGATCCACTAATCTAATAATGTATATTTGAATATCAACATCACGAGAAAGATCGAGTCAAAAACACAAAAATATTCTGAATCTGCGGCACAGAAGAAAATAATAGTATTAACCCGTACAGAAAGGACACTCACCGCCCCGCGCTAAAATGAGTTCTCCGCCCGATATAGCGCCCCACGCCCCGCACCCCGCAGGCGCCGCGGTACTCCACCAGGGGTGTTCGGGGGTGTTTTACATAGCGCCTAGCGCCATTGACTTGTAGTTGATATTCAATTGTTATTCAAAAATAAGTAGCTTGTCAAAACGCGTTTGCTGTATGGAGTGACCGACCAGTGTCTGCGGATAAAGTTTCACTTGTGTCACATACGACACCTACAACCGCGCGCGATACTGACTAGAAGATTGTGTGTTCGTGACCAACCCACACTGGCCCAGCGTGGTTGTCTAAGGCCTATTCACCCTGAATCAGAGTAGGGTCGAGCTCGGTAGGGACGTACGGTGAACGTATTTTCTGCTCTTGTCGGTGGAGTATTCGCCAATGTTCTCTTATTTCTGCTAGTTGTTTCACCTCCTGATACGACCCAACCCGTAATTTCTTTTTATCTGTCGTATAAACTCGTTTCTTGGTCTGCCAGTACCTCATTGCCCTTAATTTTCCCTTCCATATTATTTTCTAAACAGTAATTTATTTTCAGGACATAATAGAGTTAGAGAAATGTTTCTGGTCGCTGCGCAACGCGGCGCCGACGGGCCAGCTGGACGCGGAGAGTTTGTCGCCGCTGCTGTCGCCGCCGCTGCCGCGCGCCGCCGTCGCGGGCGCATTCCTCGCCTTCGACGAGAACAGGGACGGTCACGTGGACTTCAAAGAGCTGTGCTGCGGACTCAGCGCTGCTTGCAGGGGGCCGAGAGCTGAGAGGCTTAAATGTAAGTCCCCATCTTATGATGATTATGATTTAGGTGGATAGGGAAGGGCATTAGATACCCAAGACTACTGTGACCCATGGTGGATCTATTGTGGTCAGCCCTCATAGCCTCTTCCAAACCTACAGCTTTGACGAAGCTGACGGTTTTGGTAGGATTTAAGGTTCGGGCTTCTTGGGGGGCAAGCTTGTGCGCTCCCAGCACTCGACTCCTTTTGTTGACGAGAGCATCACATTCACAGATAATCTGAAGTGGATCTTCGACTCATCTTAGTTACTTCTTATCGTATGGGTTTTCAAGTTAACCTACCTTAGAAACCTTGGTAACATAATTAAAGAGTCGTCTAAGCACTAGTGGAACCTAGCGGTGGAACCAACCGTCCGAAACGGTTTTTTTACATGGCTCGTGTAAAGACTGCATAGTGGTAGATAGTAGCCGGGACTAACGGCTTTACAGACGTTAGAAGTTCAAAGACTTTGCTCAAACCAAGGCTGGCTCTTGTCTCAGAAGAAGTCTTTGATATGCAAGAAAGAAGCGATGATAGATAGATAAAAGTTGCGTTGCGATATTATTTTGATCAAAACTGGCAAGTTCGCCCTGTGGAGAAAAACTTTTAAGAAATTGGAAAGCAATTCAATATGAATTTAAGCGATCAGTCGCCTGAATCGGCGCGATGAGCGCAGTTTCGCACTGATAGCTTATCTCCCTTATCGCCTCGCGCGCTATATATTACCCTAATTGAAATCCCACACTTGACCGTCGAGTATTCACCTATTTATTGTCCCATTATCTCTTACAAAACAATCATAATTATAGCCGCGACAAGTTGTTCTAAAACCGGCAAATTTTTCTGTATTCTTGTTTTTCAACCTGACTACTTTCCGAGGCTGAAAATTGTCGTTTAACTTAGGTAGTAAAATTTTGCTTTTAAATCTTCTTCTTCTCAGCCGTGTTCAACCATTTCGGTGTAGGCCTCCTTCAAAATACGCCATCTATTTCTATTCTGTGCCACGTCCATCCAATTCTTTCCCACAGTCTTCCGCACGTCATCCTTCCAACGCATCTGCGGTCTTCCTCTGGGTCTTTTTTCACCCCAGGGTCTCCACTCCAAGACCGCTTTACCCTACGACACCCCACGACCCATGTTTTCGGGCTATGTGTCCTGCCCACTGCCACTTCAACCCTGCCACTCGCTTCACTGCATCATCGGTGACTTTGCTCTGCTCCCTTAGCCAAGTATTAGTTTTACGGTCTCTCAGTGTAATTCAGACAAGCTTCCTTTTTAGTTTCCTCTGGGCGACTTGTATTTTGTTTTTGTTTTTGTTGCTTTTAAATAAAAAGAAGTAAAATTCATTATAGAGTTTGGCGACTATAGTCTAATACGAAATATGGCAAAGTATAATAATGTCTTAAACCAAAATATAATAATACCAACTTGCAAACATGACAAAGTATAAAAATGCCAATTCGTATTAGACCATAGTCGCCAAACTCATACTTATAACACCTAAGTCCAATAATGATTGAATGGAATCAACAGAATTCTCCAAACTAGGCAAAGGTTGTTTCTGGGGAAACCAGAGATTATTTTTGGTTAGATTTGTTTGTTTGGTTTATAAAGTTGTTAATTTTGTTTTAATTCCCAATTTAAATGCTTTCTTTTTTCTTCTTCTTCTTCTTTTCGAGTCGACAGCAAAACTCGACAGTCTCGGCCCAAAAACCAGCCACACGAATAGCGTCGTCGGCGTCCTGCGTTCTTTTTTCTTATACGAGTATATTGTTTTTTTTTTTGCGCGCACCTCACTCACCTTCAGCGTTATCATGTAACTTTCTTGATTTAGACGTGTATCCGTTATCATTGCTAGTAGCATTACATTATGTGTGTAATCACGTCGCAGGTGCCGACTATATCAAAGTACAGTCAACGAAATTGAAGGTGACTTTATTTTCTTAGGTCTTATAATTGTACCAAATCCCCTTAGAGGGGCTTAAAATTACGTTGAACTATGTTGAACAAGGCGCCTCGCTTACAACAGATTTTTTTATCATAGTTTTCGAACCCACGTAGTTTGGACATATGCAGTTATCTTAAACCGTGTTATAACTGGTGTGAAATATGTATTTTATTTTATGGAATTATCTATTTGAAACTCGTGAATATGAAATCGCAATAAAACTGTTATTTCATAAAAAAAACTACCGGAACAAAATAAATGCAACTGTTGCTTTTTTCCCGCGATCTTAGAGTTAGGTTAGCCAGTTAGCCCCATAATGGCCCCATAGTATAAATAAGGTGTTGATATTCATGTTATTATAGTCTTTATCTAGTTGAAATTTCCCGGTGTATTGCTGACTGTACCACATTGTTGACTTGCGAGGCGTCCGCGCGATCCTAATGCAAACTTCCGTCGACTCGTGCGCACCTTCCTGCCTCTGTCCGTCGCGACGCGCAACGCTGTTGTCTTCACGCCCAAGGTCGCAACATTAGCTATTGTTTCGGACTTTATTGCTGTTGTTGATTTTAGAGAGAGCCTACGAGTATTATATCTAAACATTCTTAGGCTGCTTTTTCACGGGAGGGAGACAAAAGACAATAAAAAATTTATAACCCCCGCCACAAAACCGTTACTTGATCCTTTCAACAACTAGAAAAGAGCTGATAATCTTCAAATGGCTGAAGATATTTTCTTGGATCATAGCTAAGAACACTCTCGATTGTGACACCTTGCAAACAAAAAAACTAGATCAAAATCCGATACCACAGACAGACAGACAGACACACACGTCAAACTTATAACACCATTCGTTTTCGTCGGGGGTTAAAAAAGATGAAAGGGACGCAGTTGTGCGCAAGAGTGAGCGCGGTAATTTGTATCTCATTTTACCGCATAACTGCGTCCCTTTCGTCTTCTGTCTTTTGTCTCCCGTGAAATACCAGCCAGACTTGGATTTCCACCCGTAAAAATGTCAGTTAGTATATTACGAGCTACCTATCTATCAATACAGTATCATCTATCTATCAATACTAGCGGTAGGGGCTCTCGAAACGGTTAACAAAAATAATAAAAGAAAAACTATAGGTAGTATTATTCAATCTGCTCACAATATTTCATGAAAATTGGTTAAGATATGCGACCTGGAGGAAAACTGCGTTAACATGATCTCGCAAGCCGGTATATATCTCGAATCGTAGCTGGCCCCATACATAATTAGTTTTTATTTTATTCCATATAAAATGACTTGATAAAAAAAAAAGTTTGTTTTTTTCTTATTATTCACCTTTACAAAAATAGGTTGTTTAAAAAAATACTTTAAAATTTTACTATACAGAAATCGCTTTTGGAACAGACTCACTTTAGTTGTAAGTTTTCTCCAGGGTAACCAAATCAACTTTCAGTGATTAACTTACTTTACTATTTATCCTACCTCCTACGTCACCACTACATAGGATTTTACATTGACTAAATTACCCACAATATCCAATGACGACATTGTCTCTATTGTATTTACCTGTTACGTTACTCGTACATTTACATTCTACACGCGATTCCATTTGGGTCAATTCGTTTCTTAGTTACTTACATTTTCCTCAATTTGGCACTGTTTTCCTTCTTGGTTAGGTATTTCCCGCTATCATGAACTTTTCTGTGTCAATCGATTTCAATATTCATTGTTTGTAATAAATAAATTTCTACTTTCATATAAGTTAAGTACTAGCTGTCCGCTCGCGGCTATTTGACTTTTCCTTGCAGTTTCCCATAAGAATGAGATATTTTCCCGCGGTAAAAACTATCAAAGATGTTGACCAGGCATATAAGGTACCACCATGCAAAATTTCATTCACATTGGTCCAAAATTTTCGGATATTAGCTCGTACAAACGGACAAAAAGATAAATAAAAATTTAAAAAAATCTGGTTAGTGTTTTATTTCACCTCGTACACCGCCTCGACTCGGATTTTCGCATTTTTTTTTCTATGTACAGATTTTGACCTTTACAGTTTTATTATATAGAAAAACCTCGTTACCAGCCTATATTACGCCTGTACCGAGGGAAAATACAAAAAACGAGAGCGTCGGAGGCCCAGTGGCTAGTGCCGTTGTCTTCTAACCGAGACATGCAGGTTCAAGTATTTTTGATTTCAGAATGAAATTCATATTACGTTTTCGACGCTCATACGATAGAATTCAGCCATTCTCAAAGTGTGTTCCGCGGAACCCTGGGGTTCCGCGATACTTCTGTAGGGGTTCCGCGAGAATTTAGAAAAAAAGGTCATGTGTACAATTCACACGTGGTAGAAGTGAAACTTTAAAAATTTTGGCTTTAAGATAATGAGACGAATGTAAAATTTCGGGAAGAGTATAATGGTAGGTTTTAGTAATGATCATAGTGATACAAATACAACAACACTTCCTCGCAGAGTGTCCAATGTTTTCGATGCCCAGATGGGAGATTATAGGTACAGACAGGATAGAAATGAACGAATTAGCTGAACCAACAACGTTAGGAAACATCTTAAAGATTTTGTAGGGCTACCAGTAGGTTTGAGGGGATGACGCAGGGGCAGCAGTAAAACCAGAGCACCTTGATGGTGCCATGATGCTGAGTAGAGGCAGAACTACTACTCTTCGCGAACCTGATAGAGGAGGGAAAACTGTAGGGCAAGCTCTCAAATCCCTCGGGTGCAGGGCGGGCTGGGGCGGTGCGGCGGGCTTGCGGGGTGGGGGCCCGGTAGAGGCACCGCTCACCGTGGCCATACGCGGCTCGTCCGTCCGCACTCCGCGCATAGGGAAGCGGGCCGCGCGACACATTCTTGAAGGCGAGGCGCGCGGATAGGAGGGTAAGCTCACTACAAACGGATGAGTGGCATCATCAGGCTGGGATTAGGGGTGAAATAGTTCCTATACCGGGAGCTGATCACCCGTCTGCGCCACTCACAGACGTCCCCCACATAGATAGTGATACAAAGTTTGATATCTCCCCGATATCTACTTGTGACTGTTACATTGTACTTTTATTATGCTTATTATTAAGAATACACTTTTGAAAACTGTTGTTTTATTGTAGGGTTCCGTCAAGTATTTTGCTTTTCAAAAGGGTTCCGTCACCAAAAAACTTTGAGAACCGCTGATAGATAAACCCATAGTCCTACATAAACATACGAAGCGTCCGGAAGATATTGCCGCTCCCGTATAGGCTTGCACAGCCATCAAAGGCGTCTCACATGCACTGTTTGAGTCGTCTGTCATAGACTTAAGGCCAACGATGAAATCATTAGATTAAAGTTGCGAATGTATTGTTCCAGTTTGCTTCAAAATCTTTGACTTGGACAGAGATGGAGTGCTCAATAAGAAGGAACTTATCGACATGGTGGGCATCCTCTGCACAGTCGCCAACGAGTCGCTTAAAAACGTGAGTTGTTATCATAAATGAAGGGAATTCCATTCTCTGGTTGTACGCATCAAAAAGGACAAAGCACTGCAGTTTTGTGATCAGTTTTTACAATTTGCTCGATAAAGACCTAAGAGCAGGCGCGGCGAAGATACCTAGAAAATAACAATTAAAACTAAACCAATGCAATGAAATAGGGTGCAGTTGCACGCCGGCTCTCAATTAGTGTGCCACGCTCAGCTGATTATAATTTACTAGAATTCCGCCTGCGTTAACAGTTTTTAACGCGGTAAAAGGTAGCCTATGTTGCTCAGGGTGAACGTAGCTTTCTAATGGTAAAAGAATTTTTAAAATCGGCACAGTGGTTTTTGAGTTTATTCATTACAAACATACACACAAACACACAAAAATACAAATCTTTCCTCTTCATAATATTAATATGAAGTATGATTAGTATGATAAGCATAGCATTTTGTACCGTTTAGTTTGTGCGCTGGGCCTAGGGATCTCCACAAGATGGTGTAACAAAGAAACCACTGCAGAACTTGTCAGCATTATCTAACACAAACCGAGCCATAACAAATACATTTCATACGTGTTTTTAGCACAATACAATCATGCGATTACCTCAACTGCGATGTCTAAACATGAGTGTTTACTTACACGTGCTCTAACTGGCGTCTATCTTGCTATGTGCTATCTGCAGCCATTGTTTCTCGTTTAGTCTATTGCCGAGATGAAGTTGCACTGCAATGTCAAGGACGTAGTTTTGGTGATTGATTGAATTTAAAATACATTGAAACAACGAGTATATCATCTTAATGATCTTCGTGTTTTTACCGTATTTGTAAAATATTGCATCTCGAAAAATTATAGGAAGCGTAAGGCTCATACTCGTATAGAAATTGTAGTTAAAGTAAAAGACTCAGGAGCGTCCTGGGATTTGAATCAGCTCTCCAGTGTATCGTAGGCAGCCGTATTACCAACTAGGCTACTCAGCCGACAGCAATCACGTGCAGTCAGTCTCTAAACTTAATTCATTTTTATTATATCTTTTTATACGTTCTGCTTACCGAACATAAAATTAAACGTAACTCAAAATATTTTTCGGAGTTGGATAAAAACAACTTCTTTTCGATATCAAAGCTGAAAATATCACTAGGTTTAGGTCCATGGTTGGCCGTTCAAACTTCAAAGGTGGCGTTCGTTTGTAGAAAAGAACTACCTTATGAAACTTCACATAAACTTTCTTAAAAAGCATAAAGTCACTGAAGAACTGAAACTATTGTTAGTTTCCTTACCGCTTTCTGGTTAATGCGTGTAAGTGGAACAAAGCGCCATTTGTGCGTGACGCCGTGCGTTACGTGGAGACATTGTGTGTCATTCGCCACGACCACGGGCGCTGCGTTGAGGCTGCAATGTCAAGGACGAAGCGTGACGTCATTATCAACAAGCTCGAGAACAATATGCCAGATGCCTAGCTATTTATGTATGAGAGTAAAAAGTTTTCAAGATGTAGCTGCGTCAGTTTTGTTTGCAATTGACGTGCTAATCCTTACGCACTCTGACAGAAATTACCGGTAGATACTGGTTTGTTGCTTTTAAACAATCTGACCAGTAATCAAAATAATGCATTTATTTCAACTATAGAAAATAGACACAGTATTAAAAATAAATTATTTTATAATTATCCACGAAATTTTATTTTAAAATATTATATAGAAATAGAATTTTTAAAACTGTCACGTTTGTTTAAAAGGTGTCACGGTTGGTAAATATCCCGTTTTAAATATTAATAGTTATTACGAAAATGGTGAGATTCTTCCCAGTTTGTTTAGATTAGAACTTTGCAGGCTGAATCACCAGGTGATTTGTGCTTCGCAAGGCACGTTAGTTCCGTCTTACTTCTACTGGTGTAGTCGTTACATGAACCACGTCAGAAGCCTTAGGCGGCTCAATAATTCTGACTGTTTGTGAGGTAGGTTAGTTAACCTTGTCACTCACACGATAAGTAAGCATTACGAAAAGTCAAGATTGTGTCTAATTTGGCTCATATTTTCATTTATTATTACAAGTAAAAAAAAGCGGCCAAGTGCGAGTCGGAATCGCCCATGAAGGGTTCCGTAGCAGCCAGTAACATCATACTTATAAAAGATTTTGTAGTTCGTTGTGACTTTGATCGATGTTTTAATAATAGTGAAAGGTAAATTGCGGTTTACGATTTATGACGTATTAAAAAAAAACTACTTACTAGATATCGTTCAAACCAATTTTCGTTGGAAGTTTTCATGGTAATGCACATCATATATTTTTTTTTAGTTTTATCATTCTCTTATTTTAGAAGTTAGAGGGGGGGGGGGGGACACACATTTTTCCACTTTGGAAGCGTCTTTCGCGCAAACTACCTATTCAGTTTTAAAAAAAATGATATTAGGAACCTAAATATCATTTTTGAAGACCTATCCATAGATACTCCACACGTATGGGTTTGACGAAAAGACTTTTTTTGAGTTTCAGTTCTAAGTATGGGGACCCCCCAAAATTTATTGCTTTCTTTCCAATTTTTTGTAAAAATCTTAATGCGATTCACAGAATACATCTACTTACCAAGTTTCAACAGTATAGGTATTATAGTTTCGGAATAAAGTGGCTGTGACATACGGACGGACGGACAGACAGACAGACAGACAGACATGACGAATCTATAAGGGTTCCGTTTTTTGCCATTTGGCTACGGAACCCTAAAACGGATGGTTAAAGAAATAACATAATTATTTATTGTCAGTCATAATATATTTGGAACGAGTTTTGCACAGTTTTGCATGATTTAACAGATAGTAAATAAAAATCTTATTTAATTATAAATCGAAGCGATGAATTAAGATCATTGAGCTTGGGCAGGGACTTGAACCCGCACCCGTAGTATACGCTAACAGGCAACATCTGTTGAAAAAGCAATAAACTAAAAATCTTATTTGACTCAAAATGCATCTTCCGTATTCTAAAACACTGCATTCCCTGTGTGTAATCGTATATATAATCAAACTTACTCGCTCTTTCGTTTTAGTTTACAAAATATACGTATTAGACGTTTCTGTAATGAAAATAAAACTAGTTAAAGTTTAGTCTTAAATATAGCAAAAGTATAGTTAAAATATGTAGTTGATAGTCATAATATAATGATTGCACAATGCGAAATAATGTAGTCTTACCTTTGAGTGTTGAGCTTCGTTTTTCTTCACAATCAGCTAAGCATCCGAAATAGACAAACAACTGGAATTTCGCACTTACTGTATATGGATAGGTACTTTTTTGTGAATCATTATTGGAATCTTCAGAGGTTCGAAACATAACTCAAATATAAGTTTGATTAGATACTACAAAACAAAAAATATTCCTGTAAATATTACTGCTGTTGTTAGGAACAAAATTGAAACTATTTTAGACGATTGAGTTAAAATCTTATGTTAAAAAGTTTTTTATAAAAAAAGCGTGTTAATAATATTAATTAAAGACGAAATGTTAAATTCAAGTCATACAAATGTTAGCCACATCAGATTTTTGCTGTTTATAATTTGAATTGACAAATTGCGGCTATAAGAAGAAACTGCGATTATCCTTTGTTTTAGAGATCATTAATGATGTTCATATCATCATTATGGCGTCGGCCGTCATCACTAGAGATTAACAAAACTCATGTTTTTTTCAATGGCAAGGTATTTACGTCAAGTGTATAATCATTATTGCGTATGTAAAAGACTTACGCAGTTATTTTTAAACAAACAAAATAATCTCCGGTATGGAAATAACTTTCGTGTCTTAATGCTGGAGTGAAAATCACATTTAAAGGCTTTCTAAGGTTAAGGTTATATACTGCGTTCGTCAGTTTCCAAAACTACTTACTACATTAGAAATGTATATGGCCTGTATCAGAATGATTATAAAATTTAACGTGGCGTTTTTCAAAATATTAATAATAGATCTTCCACAGAATTCCCGGGCATCTACACCATCAGATGGCAATGAATCATCAGAAACAGAGAAGTGGTTTGACCCTGAAGTGGTCCTCCTAAACCTTCGGGATAAGCTGGTCACAGCGCCCAAGGATGGGCGGAAACCAGTGTTCCAATTGGGACCCACTGGTGAAGGCTCAGAAATTGTCGTCAGAGATGAGGTAAGCCGTCAAATCATTCGTATACATTTTTAAGATGAATAGACCAAGTATAGCACCCTGAAGTAGTAATTTTTCACTACGTATTTTTTCTATTTTATCTTGAACCTAGTATTATGAAACAAATTATGATTCAAGTATTAGATCAATCCATAAAAAGAAAACTATCAATCAAAAACAAAAAATTGCTGCCATGCTAAATTGCATGCAATAATGTATTGACGATGATTCTCTATTTAAGCGATCAACAGATTGACTAAAAAGATTTGTACAATCAGTATTTTGTTATATCTGTTGACGTTAGATATGAGCGCCGATAGAGTTTGGGTTGGCGGCGGCGCGCCGAGTTTTTAAGGTCGGCGGCGGCGGCGTCGGTGGGGTGACCTTGTTCTTTCGTGACCAAAGAAAATTTTAGAAAATAAAGTAAAAAATAATGTCAATCTGTTCTTTTCTCATAGTCTGTTGTCGATCCTACATTATCAGCAATAACAATAAAATATTTTAAGAAGTTACGCATCGTAGCCGCGGGACCTTACATAACAAGAGATGTCGGCTGCTTTCAAAGCAAAATAAGCGAAGGAAATCTTAGATTGTAGCAACAATAGACAAATCAATTGATAGATGTGTTATAAAATAATGTAAAAAATGCATTAAATCAATTATTTATGATGGAAATTGTGATAAAATTTAGATATCGGCGCGCCGACGTTGTTTCACGGCGGCGGCGGCGCGCCGGCGCGGCGCTCATATCTAGTGACGTAATTACATGCGTTACACTACTGAAAGATTGCGCATCAAATATATTTGTTATTGCTTATCTTCATAATCCATACTTTAACTAGTGATTCACTGACTGTTTACTATTATATTTTAAACTATATTGTCTGTTAAAAACATAAACATGATATTTAAGTGTTAATTATGTCTTATTTTTTATGTTAGCCAATAAGATGTTGTTCTTTTAAAAATGTTCGCTGTGGAAAATATATTATATAGGATAGACTGAGAATGTGTTCAAATTAATCCACTTTTAATTAATTTTCAAGGCAGAAAAAGCAAGCTAAAGTTGTACCTTCTCTCTAGGTCAAGCTTACTTTACTTAAAGTAAAAGTACTTAATATAAAAATATACCAATATGAGTTATGGGATAATAACAGAGGATAGGGTTTGTATAAACTTTTTACAGGGTTTCTCTTGCTACCTCATTTCCACAGGGTAAAAATTATAGCGTCCGTGAGCTGAACAGCTAGTTCCTTATTTTAAAATTATTTCGTAATAACATTAAATTAAAAAATTAAAAAGCCCCCGTCAAACCGTTACTTAATCCTTTCATTCAACAACTAGAAAAGAGCTGATAATCTTAAAATGGCTGAAGATATTTTCTTGGATCATAGCTAAGAACCGTCTCAATTGTAACACTTTGCAAACAAAAAAAAACTAGATCAAAATTGGCTCATCCGTTTCGGAGCTACGATGCCACAGACAGACTGACAGACACAAACGTGAAATTTATAACACCCCTCTTTTTTGTCTAGAGTTAAAAACATCTTCCAGCACTGTTTCACTTCACAACCTTGCCTAGCCAAAAAGCTATTCGATGAATACCAGCTTTGTTTTTTCTTCAGGAGACATCGTCAGAAAGCGAAGGCCTGATCTCTTCGGGCACTGTGCTGACGCTTGAAGACTTCCTGATCTGGAGCGTGGAGAGTGCAGACGCGCTGGTGACGCCGTTCCTGGACCTGGTGTTCGAGGTGTGCCACATCGTGCTGGGGCTGCGGCCGCACTGCAGGCACCAGGAGAGGGATATTGGTAACCTCACATCCTTGCTTGCTTCCTGATCTGGAGCGTGGAGAGTGCAGACGCGCTGGTGACGCCGTTCCTGGACCTGGTGTTCGAGGTGTGCCACATCGTGCTGGGGCTGCGGCCGCACTGCAGGCACCAGGAGAGGGATATTGGTAACCTCACATCCTTGCTTGCTTCCTGATCTGGAGCGTGGAGAGTGCAGACGCGCTGGTGACGCCGTTCCTGGACCTGGTGTTCGAGGTGTGCCACATCGTGCTGGGGCTGCGGCCGCACTGCAGGCACCAGGAGAGGGAGATCCCCACCGGGATTCGAACCCGGAACCTCCGTAACTTCAGGCGAGCTTTTGACCACATAAGACTGTTGAGGCTGTTGAGGCCTTGAAGAATATAATATATTTAAAAGATGCGATGGTTGTGGTGTTTCTTTGACAAGTTCTGGTCCTCAAAAGACCTCACATTTTGCTTTGTTGAACTCGCCATTAATTGTAAAATTTCTAAAAAAATTGATGATTTGAATTTTTGATTCCGACATTAGAATAGAACTTTCATAATATGTGTTGCCTTTGGGTTACATAGAAGGCACTAAGAAAGACGCTGTGTGGTCCTAGCACTAGAATAGAATCATCCCAAATCTTCTCATTGGGAGTCTTGCCGGGCTAGCATGAGATTTCACTCGTGACATATATAATTTTATCATGTATCCTATTGGAAGATATACCAATATGGCGGCTTTCTCATATCATTTTCTCCAGTTTAATGTGCGACAAACTCCTGCAACAAAAGCATTTTTGCTCGATCTGTAACGGACGATGTAGAGATGTTACACGTACTTAGGAAAATACCAGGCGTATATTTTATTATACCATGAAAAATTTAACAATGTATTGAAAGAAAAACGTGAGATAATTCATGCTACAATTTTATCATAGTAAGTGTTTATTTGTTGTAAATTTGCCAACTAGTGTGGTACACTAGATTGCGTTCGCGGCGCCCCTTATCTCTTTGTTACGGCATCCGAACTATATTTAGAAAACATGTCTTGTTCTTTGTTTACTTTACGCATTCCACCATAAGAACATGGGCGGATTGCTGAACTTTATTATTCCAAGTCAATTTTGACTTTTCAAACTAATAAAATCAAAAGGTTTTTATTCAAAGATCTCACAAATCACTTTTCGACGTTAAATTTTAATGGAGTTACTAAGTTTTGCTCAAACGAAGGCTATGAAGACCCTTCGGCCGTCTTTAGAACCGCAGTTTTGGAACTGGTTCCGTACGAGACTTTTAATTTACTCGTACGCAATATGGCGAGGTTTTTTTATTAAATTTCTTTGGTCAGGCTATACAGTATTATATTACTGAAGTCTTAACAAACAAATTATATTATACAGTGTAGGTTCATAATGTGTAGTTTATTTCTGACGTATTGTTTACAAGATACAAGTTCGTCTCGTGGCTCATTAGCGCATAAATCCCATTCACGGCAATAAAATTATATGGATCACTGGATTCGCACTATTATTGCTAGCATTAGCCACATCGGTGTCAAGAGCGCGACACTGAGACATATAGATAACAAACTGCTAATACACAATACACATTAACATACGAGAAAGTAATGCTTTACTCCACATACGTAAATACATGCACCTTAGAGAATAAATATACATAGAGCACGCGCATCGCTCCGCTGCCTTTATGTCAAGCGTAAGCAAATTTTGGCAGATTTTGTATGGGCGGTGAAATCAATAACATTTTTCTCTTTGGATTTGTTCCTCGAGTCATGTTTGCAACTTATCACTGCACATTTCAAAATGTTCTCCTATTAAATTTCTTACTTTCACCGGGAAAAATAATCAGCTCCGATAACCATTTGATACTAAACGAACGCGCTGAAGATATTCAGACTGTTCATATCCGTGCTTACGGTTCATACTCGATAGGCGTACTCTATCCCTCCCAGAAATTTTTCTATTTATACTCTAAGACATGCACTTATTCTTGTCTTATTTAATCCAGACTGTCCCACTGCTGGGAAAAAGCTTCTCTCCCCTATTCGTACTCACTAGCTCTTACTTTTTGTCATAATTATTACTAGATCCAGAACTATCAACAGTACTTCACTGTTGGTTTAGTAGTATTGAATCATAGTTTATCTATTATTTCCAGCTAAACATTGCAAAATCTATCAATCTTTCCATTGTTATTTTCCTTATTTTATATTTTACGATTGTCAGTGTTTACGTGACCAGCTTACGGAGTTCCATAAAGTAAACAGTTAGGTTAGATTTAGACTAGACTTGGGTGATAAATAACGTCACAGTGAAAAAGTCACAGTGATCAGGTGCCTGCAAAAGTCACTGTGACTTTTTAGAAAATAACAACGTTCCAAAATAACGTTGTTACTTCGCGGCTTCCAAGTCGTTCCGAGCGCGACCGCGCCGCGCGTTATTTGTCACGGTTGGCGCCAAGCGGCCGCGCTCCCGCCCGGTCCGCGGCGGCGACCAATCATCGGTAGGTAGATTCGGCGATATAACCAATATGGCGATTATTGCAAGCGCGCGACGACGACAGAGCAACAAGTATAGTAGACACGGAAAGTATAAAAAAATGTCTTATTTGATTATTATTTTTTTCGATACTTATAGGATAATGTAACAAATATTTAGTAATTACGGAACTTGGAATTAAAAAGTGTGAAGGATATTTTGTGATCAACTGTTCAGTCAGTCACTCTCGCCCGCGCTCAACTATAATCGACTATCGTTATGATTCCAAGTTCCAACCGTTCCACCTAGTTATCTAAGTTCCAAGCCCAATGTCGTTCCATGTAACCGACAAGTAACGACGTGACAAAGTCACGGTGATTTTTCACAGTGATTTTTTTGGAACTGGAACGACAGTCACGGTGATCGCAAAATAACGACTTAGCCCATGTCTAATTTAGACTGGTTTCAGAATGACACCTGTAGAGTTTCAGAACGAAGCTGATTTATGAACGAAATGTAAAATGTCATATTCTGACACTTCTTGGAACGAACCTTTAATGGGCATTCATTTGTAATCGATTAAATTCGTAAATAAAACATTATAGAGCTTACAAAGTCTTTAAATAATATACTCGGCCGCCGCCAACATTGGCGCCGCGGATGAAAAATCAAGATAAACAGGGAAATATCCAAGGATGGCCCTGGCAGCTTTGGCTGAGCCGAATTGTATGGCGGGTGGTACCTTTCAACCATATACAGAACCACACACCGTGGGGGAAAGGTGGAGATCGTGGATAAGGAATTTCAACTATTATATTGATGGAATAGTAGGCCTATCACCACGTCAAAAAGTAGCACGACTACTACATCAAGCAGGTCCGCAAGTACAGGAAATATACGACAGCTTGCAGGAACCAAGTGATACATTTGAAACAATTGTAGAAAAACTGACAAATTACTTCATCCCCGCGATAAATGTGGCGTATGAACGACAAAACTTTAGAGCACTATCTATGGAATCTGGTGAAAAGGTGGACCAGTTCGTACTGCGACTCAGAAAGGCAGGGAAATATTGCCAATTTGATAAACTAGAAGAGGTGATCAGAGATCAGTTAATTGAGAAATGTGTACATGAAGAATTGA
Source organism: Teleiodes luculella (assembly GCA_948473455.1). Taxonomy (NCBI): domain Eukaryota; kingdom Metazoa; phylum Arthropoda; class Insecta; order Lepidoptera; family Gelechiidae; genus Teleiodes; species Teleiodes luculella. The sequence goes on from OX419600.1 coordinate 879,922, forward strand.
AAAGAAAACTTCTGAGAAAAGGTGGAGAGCTGACCCTGGCAAAGGCACAGGAGATAGCAAGGATATATGAGCTGGAAAAAGTTGAAAATACTGTAAAACAAGAAGTAATAAATAATGAAGAAAATGTAAACAGTGTAAACTTAAAATGCTTTAGATGCGGTAGTACAGGACATCTAGCTAAGAGCAGTTCATGCCCAGCACTTCAAACAGTTTGCAAGAGATGCAATATAAAAGGACATTTTAAAAGATATTGTAAAACTAAGTTAAATGAAAAGTTTGACAGAAAAGAGCAAAAGAAAAAGAAGAAAAGAGTGGTTAAATATGTCTTGCAACAAGAGGACTCCTCAGATTGTGAAGAGAGTGAAGATTCGGACAGTAATCAAAGTGTAGATGATGTTCAATCAGTTTTTAACATACAAAGTATGAACAATAAGTGCGTAATAAAACTAAATGGTGAACTATGCGAATTTTTAATTGACTTAGGTGCGGCAGTGAACATAATTGACAAATATACCTATAGACAACTGCGGAGCAAAGGCTTGAACATTCAACTAACTAAGTGTTGTAACAAATATAGCACCTATGGTGGGGCAGAGTTGCAAAATTTGGGTGAATTTAAGTGTACACTGCACTGCCCTGATACTGACATAATAGGTGAAAATGAAACCGTACTAGTGTTCAATGGAAGAGGACCAGCTCTCTTATCCAAGAAGACATCTGAGAGACTGAAGCTACTTAGAGTTGGCCCACTTATATTATCTATTGGGAAAAAAGACATTCTTACTAATTACAAGGATTTATTTGAAGGAATTGGAAAGCTAAAAAACTTCAAATTGAAAATACACTTAGATCCGAATGTTCCCTTGGTGGCACAACCATTGCGCAGAGTACCTTTTAATATGAGAGAAATAGAAAACAAACTTATCAAGGAACTACTTGAAAATGACATAATTGAACCAGTCTCGGGCCCTACCCCATGTGTTTCTCCTTCTCACATTGTAAGGAAAAGGGCACCAGGAGAGTATAGACTCGTTGTCGACATGAGACGTGCTAATGAAGCCGTGATGAGAGAAAGAGTCCCATTACCAACTTTCGAAGAGCTACTAGCAGATCTTAATGGATGCAAATACTTTTCTGCTCTTGACATCAAGTGGGGTTTTCATCAAGTAGAGCTTCACGAGGACTCAAGGAAAATTACTGTATTCAGCTGCAGTTCTGGATTGTACCAATACAAGAGACTCTTCTTTGGTATTCGTTGTGCTCCAGAAGTGTTTCAGCGGATTGTGGCTCAATTGTTTACTGGCATAGATGGTGTAGCCAATTCACAAGATGACATTATAATAGGAGGAAGAACTAAGGAAGAACATGACGATCGACTGGTGAAGGTATTGAATCGACTACGAGAAAATGGCATAACACTGAATAAGAACAAGTGCGTCTTTGGTGTTCAAGAAATGACATTCCTTGGCCATCACCTGTCGGCTGATGGTATCAAGCCAACACGTTCAAGTCGAGAAGTTATTCAAGAATTCAGAGCCCCTTTGAACAAGGAAGAAGTCAGAAGCTTCTTGGGTTTAGTGAACTTCTCCGCTCGGTTCATACCTGACTTCAGTACAATCACAGAACCGTTGCGCAAATTAACTAAGAAGGATGTTGACTTTAAATGGGACCAGGAGCAACAACAGGCATTTGCACAGCTTAAGGACTTAATTGTGACTGCACCTGCTTTGGGATTTTATGACAAACAAGCAGAAACATTTCTTATAACTGATGCCAGCCCAGTTGGTATCGCAGCAGTACTTGTTCAGTACCAAAATATACAAAACCAGGTACAACCTGTTGTCATAAAGTATACCAGCAAAGCCTTAACTGACACGGAGAAGAGATACTCACAAACAGAAAAGGAGGCACTAGCAATAGTATGGGCTTGTGAGAATTTATACATGTACCTCATGGGAAGACAATTTAATATTGTGTCAGACCACAAGCCATTAGAAGCTATTTATTCCCAAAAGTCAAAGACACCCAGTGCTAGAATCCAGAGATGGGTATTAAGACTTCAACCTTTTAACTTCAAGGTCATCTTCAAACCAGGGAAGAATAACATCGCTGACCCATTGTCCAGACTACTGAATTCCAAACTTGTATCGCCTGAGCACAAACAGGACATAGAAGACAGCGATTTGATAAATAACATTTGCGGAAACATTGAAGCAGTTACCATAGATTCTGTTAAAGAAGAAACATCTAAGGACGACCATCTCACAAGTCTAAAAGAGGCATTACGAGAAGATAAATGGCCTAAAGAACTAAAACGCTATGAGATTATAAAGGCAGAACTGTGTGAAGTAGATGGTGTTATTGTCAGAGGATCAAGGCTAGTCATACCTAAAAGCCTAGTGACTAAAATACTGGATATTGGGCATGAAGGGCACATCTCTATTCAAGGGATGAAAGCTAAGCTCAGACGCAGTGTCTGGTGGATGAGCATGGACAAAGATATTGAATATTGGGTAGACACCTGTGAAGGCTGTAGACTCGTGAGGAAACAGACACCTCCTGAACCAGTTGTACCAACTGATTTACCATCTAGAGTGTGGGAAGTAGTAGCCATTGACTATCTGGGACCCCTACCTTCAGGACATTACCTGTTACTGATTATTGATTACTACAGCCGCTAGTATGAGGTAGAAATACTAAAGGGTCCAACAGCAGAGAACACTATTAAAGCACTCAAAGTTATTATTGCCAGAGAAGGAGTAATGGATACATTGGTGTGTGACAATGGACCGGCTTTTAGAGATGCAAGGTTTAAGCAATTTCTGGACTGTCATGGCATCAAACTTAGGCATACAACACCTTTATGGCCTCAGGCCAATGGAGAAGTCGAGAGGCAAAATAGAAGCATCTTGAGGAGATTGCGTTTAGCCCAGGCACAAAACAAAGACTGGAAAGAGGAGCTTTTGACTTACCTCACTGCATACCGCACAACTCCGCATACCACCACAGGAGTCCCACCTGGAGATCTTTTCAGAGGACGGAAAATACGCACAAAATTACCAGAAATTGACCTTCAAGAGAAAAACCCAGATGAAGAGTTAAGAGATAGAGATAGATTGAAAAAACAGTTAAGTAAAGAGTATACAGACAAGAAAAGGCACGCTGAGACCGTGGACTTGAATCCAGGAGACAAAGTTCTGGTCAGACAACCAAAACTGAATAAACTGACGACGCCTTTCTCTCCAGAGGAACACAGAGTTTTATGGAAAAAGGGCAACTCTGTTGTGGCAGAATCTCCTGATGGGAGAATTATTAGGAGAAACTCTTCACATTTTCAAAAAATAAAGCATAGAGACTATTCATGGCTAGGACAGGCAAAGGAAAGAAAGAGAGATAGTGAAGTAGAAAGGAGGGACAACATACTGGATTTGACGGAACCACCTGATTTGACACCAACACCGGATATGACTGAACATAAAAATGAAACATCGGAAGGGACTGAAAGGCAGAGAAGACCAAAGTGTACTCCTGTCAAGTACAAGGATTTTGTAATGGGGTTGATTTTGGAGTGTATCAATAGTTAGGTTAGAAAATGAAAGAAAAGTTTAAATTTTCAAATAACATCTTTATTATAATTCTATTTGTTAATTACCAATGATATTTGTCTAATGGTACATAACTATGTTGTAACTAACTGTTTTGTTTGCTGTGTATTAGACGTATTGATTTTAAAGTTGAACAGTCTCTGTTACGTAGTCATTGAAAATTAATCATGTGGCTTTTGTTTTCTTAAGGAAAAAAGAGACTGTAGAGTTTCAGAACGAAGCTGATTTATGAACGAAATGTAAAATGTCATTCTGACACTTCTTGGAACGAACCTTTAATGGGCATTCATTTGTAATCGATTAAATTCGTAAATAAAACATTATAGAGCTTACAAAGTCTTTAAATAATATACTCGGCCGCCGCCAACAACACCCTTATACAATCGAGAGTTATTCAATTATATCTAGAAGGTACATAAGCCAGCCCGTGCGGTTGGACGTTCACACTATGAAATTTAACCTTACTTCGACGGAAAACAGACGCTGCCAAGGTCAACATGTCCAGCCGCGTGTACTGGCTACTGTACAATAACACGCTAGCCCTTTCCGAACCTGACGACGAAGTCACTGATGCAGTTAAAGCAGCCAAATTTAGATTACACCTAAGGGGCCGTCCATTAATCACGTGATCTATTTTTTAGCATTTTTTAACCCCCCCTCCCCCTTGGTGATACGTGGTGATGTTTAAGACTACCCCCCACCCCCCCACTCAACATCACGTGTATTTTTTGTACCTGCAAAGAATCTTAAATTTTTTAGAAGATTATCTTTAAATACAGGTAGTAGCAGTATAAAGTATAACCTCATTTTATTGTAAAATTAAGGACTGTGATAAAAATGCCTAGACAGAAAGGTTGCAGGTTGTTTTTGACAGGAAAAAATAAATACACGTGATATCTTACCACACCCCCCCTCCCCCTTGTGATATTTCGTGATTTTTGTCAAACCCCTCCCCCCCCTTTCAAGCCTCACGTGATTAATGGACGGCCCCTAACAGAATAGAAGAGGTCCGAGGCTCCCTCTCCGTGCCCCTAGAAGCGTTGGTACATGACTACTCTGGGGTAGAGTCTTCCGCTCCCCCGCAAGTCCGGTGAAGCTTGATTGGTCGTACCTTTTCGACACAAGCATAGGTTAATGAAAAAAAAACAACAACACGCTAGCGCGTTCAAACGCGTGAATCTCACAAAAAGTTACTTAAGCTAGTTCCAGTGCGCCAATTCTAAGTTTTGCTAAAACACGTTTATAAAACTAAGATAAATCTATGTTAGAAAATAATTTTGTTAAAAAGTTTACCGTTAGAACCTTGACACAGCGATCTCCGGTTTAGATACTTCCAATATAAGCAGTAATTTTCAGAATAAACGGTCTTACTCTTTGTTCTGTTCTCCTTTACAAAACAAATAAATTTAAAAACCTCCGCCTCAAAACCGTTACTTGATCCTTTCAACAACTAGAAAAGACTATATAAACACGTCAAACTTATCCCCCCACCCACACCCCCCTTTTTAGTGGGGGGTAAAATAGTATAACCTTAACCGTTGACCAAGAATACTGTCCAACTTGCAGTGATGGGGTGGCTGCGTCGCGAGGTGTCCCGCGGGTACTCGGTGGGCCAGTTCTGGTACCTGGTGGGCGCGGAGTGGTGGGCCAGCTGGAGCGCGTACTGCAGCAGCAGCGCCGCGTGCTGCCGCCAGCGCGCGCTGGACGACGGCATCGTGTGCGACGAGAGCTTCACCAGCAACAGCACTGGTGAGTCACCGCAACCATTACTAGTCCCTGGCTACAGTTCTGGTACCTGGTGGGCGCGGAGTGGTGGGCCAGCTGGAGCGCGTACTGCAGCAGCAGCGCCGCGTGCTGCCGCCAGCGCGCGCTGGACGACGGCATCGTGTGCGACGAGAGCTTCACCAGCAACAGCACTGGTGAGACACCGCAACCATTACTAGTCCCTGGCTACAGTTCTGGTACCTGGTGGGCGCGGAGTGGTGGGCCAGCTGGAGCGCGTACTGCAGCAGCAGCGCCGCGTGCTGCCGCCAGCGCGCGCTGGACGACGGCATCGTGTGCGACGAGAGCTTCACCAGCAACAGCACTGGTGAGACACCGCAACCATTACTAGTCCCTGGCTACAGTTCTGGTACCTGGTGGGCGCGGAGTGGTGGGCCAGCTGGAGCGCGTACTGCAGCAGCAGCGCCGCGTGCTGCCGCCAGCGCGCGCTGGACGACGGCATCGTGTGCGACGAGAGCTTCACCAGCAACAGCACTGGTGAGACACCGCAACCATTCCTTCACGATGTTATTCAATATCAACGCGCTAGACTAGGCCGTGGTCCGTGGCTCCCTTGAGCCGCCCCTAGACGCGTTGGTATATGACTTTTTTTTGGGGTAGAATCTTCCACTCCCCCGCAAGTCCGGTAAAGCTTAATTGGTCGTACCTTTTGGACACAAGCATAGGTCCATTTAAAAAAAAAAAAACCGCAACCATTACTAGTCCTACTATTACGGCGCCGCGAGGGACGACCGTAATCTTTAGCTTTATAAAACGAAACTTGGCAAATGTGTCGGGCATTAGTATATCTTGAAATGGTTACTGATTCAGAGTAATAAAAAAAGAACAAAACATTTTCCATTGTATGAAGCATGCTATTACTGCGACGACGTGGCGAGCATCGGGCAAATCTGAATATTTTTCTACTGAATAACGCTTTTGTCGCGAAATTGACTCGTCATGCTTTACCATAATTATTATTATGACTGATTTGACAGCTGTGCTCTTATTTTAAATTTCATTTATCCAAAATTAGACCCATTAATCTGCCGTTCTTTTGATTCTCATATAAACGAAATAGACCGCGGTCATAAAGGACACGTCAAAATTTGTATGGAAGGTGGTTTTAAATTATTTCAAAAAATGAACGGGTATTCTACGCATATAGGATAAAAGAGTAAATTATTATGATTATCAGGATCACTTGAAAAAAAATAATGGATCCTCCGTTTTTTTATAAATTAATTCGAATATTGTATGGTAGAAAAATAAACGAAAGATCTGGCAATACAATTATGAATCTGGCAGTCCTTTCAAACCGATTTTTTCGTTGCGTGGTTGCTTTGAATGTTTTTAAGAAAGAGATAGGCATAACATATTAATGATCTGTTGTCTCTTTCTAACTTTTTATTAGGATTTGATCGATTAAAAAAAAACTTGATATGACATAAACTTCAATACCTGTCAGTTGAATATCTGTCATCTATCACGTTGACATTCATTTTTTTAATTAGTTTACTTTTTCTAAAAATGAAACGAAAGAGCCTCAAGTTATTCATTAATTTTATTTTAATTATTTACTGCAAAAAAAGTACTAAAAATAAAAATAATGTTGGTTAAAACAATCTTGGCTGGAAGATTTTAATACAAAATAGATTACATTAGAATAATAGCTCGTGGAAATTCAATGATCGTTCGTTTCATTGTAACTTTTTATCTTCAATAAGTTTGCAATTTTTACGAAAACGGAGGATTGATAAAATAATTTGATTAGTTATTCTGAAACCCACTTACATAAGCTTTCTAAGTAGGTATACTACTTATCCGTTCAATTTTTGGCCGAATAAAAAACCACTTTAATACGTCTCCTTTATGGTAGTGTGACTATGTAGAATAGAATCCAATGATGATCTAAAGTTTATAGGTGTAGAGAGGCACCATTTCTGTGGTCATTTACACGTCTAAATGTTTCAGTTAGACTGCAAGCTCTATAAATGGTTTCAGAATCAATGGGTTCTTTGCTGTGGCGGGCTGAAACAGCATCAGTGGGCAGCGCAGGCAGCAGCAGCGGGGTGAGCAGCGCCGCGGCACAGAGACCCGCCAGGCACCCGGGACCTGTCGACAACAAGCGGCTACTGGCCCCCAACCTGCTCAAGGTAACCAACCAATGGGCTCGCTGCTATGTAACAGCATCAGTGGGCAGCTGTCTGTAGCAGCAGCAGCGGGGTGAGCAGCGCCGCGGCACAGAGACCCGCCAGGCACCCGGGACCTGTCGACAACAAGCGGCTACTGGCCCCCAACCTGCTCAAGGTAACCAACCAATGGGCTCGCTGCTATGTAACAGCATCAGTGGGCAGCTGTCTGTAGCAGCAGCAGCGGGGTGAGCAGCGCCGCGGCACAGAGACCCGCCAGGCACCCGGGACCTGTCGACAACAAGCGGCTACTGGCCCCCAACCTGCTCAAGGTAACCAACCAATGGGCTCGCTGCTATGTAACAGCATCAGTGGGCAGCTGTCTGTAGCAGCAGCAGCGGGGTGAGCAGCGCCGCGGCACAGAGACCCGCCAGGCACCCGGGACCTGTCGACAACAAGCGGCTACTGGCCCCCAACCTGCTCAAGGTAACCAACCAATGGGCTCGCTGCTATGTAACAGCATCAGTGGGCAGCTGTCTGTAGCAGCAGCAGCGGGGTGAGCAGCGCCGCGGCACAGAGACCCGCCAGGCACCCGGGACCTGTCGACAACAAGCGGCTACTGGCCCCCAACCTGCTCAAGGTAACCAACCAATGGGCTCGCTGCTATGTAACAGCATCAGTGGGCAGCTGTCTGTAGCAGCAGCAGCGGGGTGAGCAGCGCCGCGGCACAGAGACCCGCCAGGCACCCGGGACCTGTCGACAACAAGCGGCTACTGGCCCCCAACCTGCTCAAGGTAACCAACCAATGGGCTCGCTGCTATGTAACAGCATCAGTGGGCAGCTGTCTGTAGCAGCAGCAGCGGGGTGAGCAGCGCCGCGGCACAGAGACCCGCCAGGCACCCGGGACCTGTCGACAACAAGCGGCTACTGGCCCCCAACCTGCTCAAGGTAACCAACCAATGGGCTCGCTGCTATGTAACAGCATCAGTGGGCAGCTGTCTGTAGCAGCAGCAGCGGGGTGAGCAGCGCCGCGGCACAGAGACCCGCCAGGCACCCGGGACCTGTCGACAACAAGCGGCTACTGGCCCCCAACCTGCTCAAGGTAACCAACCAATGGGCTCGCTGCTATGTAACAGCATCAGTGGGCAGCTGTCTGTAGCAGCAGCAGCGGGGTGAGCAGCGCCGCGGCACAGAGACCCGCCAGGCACCCGGGACCTGTCGACAACAAGCGGCTACTGGCCCCCAACCTGCTCAAGGTAACCAACCAATGGGCTCGCTGCTATGTAACAGCATCAGTGGGCAGCTGTCTGTAGCAGCAGCAGCGGGGTGAGCAGCGCCGCGGCACAGAGACCCGCCAGGCACCCGGGACCTGTCGACAACAAGCGGCTACTGGCCCCCAACCTGCTCAAGGTAACCAACCAATGGGCTCGCTGCTATGTAACAGCATCAGTGGGCAGCTGTCTGTAGCAGCAGCAGCGGGGTGAGCAGCGCCGCGGCACAGAGACCCGCCAGGCACCCGGGACCTGTCGACAACAAGCGGCTACTGGCCCCCAACCTGCTCAAGGTAACCAACCAATGGGCTCGCTGCTATGTAACAGCATCAGTGGGCAGCTGTCTGTAGCAGCAGCAGCGGGGTGAGCAGCGCCGCGGCACAGAGACCCGCCAGGCACCCGGGACCTGTCGACAACAAGCGGCTACTGGCCCCCAACCTGCTCAAGGTAACCAACCAATGGGCTCGCTGCTATGTACAAGTTAGGACACTTTAGTGAGCATGAAATACTCAAGTCAGCTAGATGCTGTCACAATAAAATTCAAACTTTGGCTTCCCAAATGCATAGTCTATCCAAGTTCAAGTCCAACCGCACGGACACAAAAATATTCAGCATTTTTCGTGTCGAGCTACAGTCTCCAAGCACCTAGCCCTCTTATCATTCACATAATCATCCAATTTATAGTTCGCTTTTTTACATAGATATCGTTTCACATAGCTTTTGTACAATACTGCAACATAATGCTGAGTCAGCGCCATTTTGGTACACTTCATGCAGGTGGCGTGGTGCACATTATGCAAGCGACCTATTATATTACCTATTTGTTTTTTATGTTGTTTTTGTACCTATTTCTCTGTTATGTATCTTTTGTTAATTCTGTGTGTTTGCTTGTGTAATTTGTATGTTCTATCTTACTCTTTTTGATTTATGTTTGTGATGTCTGTTTTGTGTGCCAATAAAGTTTTAATCTATCTATCTAATAAAGGATATTATAATTTGTTTGTGATGATGTTTGCAGGTGCGCACGCTGACGGGCGAGGGCGGGCACCTGCGGCGCGACGTGACGCTGGCGCAGCACCGCGACTTCGAGCTGCTGCCCGACGCGCTGTGGCGCGCGCTCGCGCTCTGGTACGGCGGGCCCGACCCGCTGCCACGACAGGTACCTACCACCATACTATACACCTGCGGCGCGACGTGACGCTGGCGCAGCACCGCGACTTCGAGCTGCTGCCCGACGCGCTGTGGCGCGCGCTCGCGCTCTGGTACGGCGGGCCCGACCCGCTGCCACGACAGGTACCTACCACCATACTATACACCTGCGGCGCGACGTGACGCTGGCGCAGCACCGCGACTTCGAGCTGCTGCCCGACGCGCTGTGGCGCGCGCTCGCGCTCTGGTACGGCGGGCCCGACCCGCTGCCACGACAGGTACCTACCACCATACTATACACCTGCGGCGCGACGTGACGCTGGCGCAGCACCGCGACTTCGAGCTGCTGCCCGACGCGCTGTGGCGCGCGCTCGCGCTCTGGTACGGCGGGCCCGACCCGCTGCCACGACAGGTACCTACCACCATACTATACACCTGCGGCGCGACGTGACGCTGGCGCAGCACCGCGACTTCGAGCTGCTGCCCGACGCGCTGTGGCGCGCGCTCGCGCTCTGGTACGGCGGGCCCGACCCGCTGCCACGACAGGTACCTACCACAACAACCTTACACACATATATACTCCTGCTACACGCAGCCAGTCTATGGCCCACAAATACGGAGGATCGCACCTGAAGAGGCATATGCCCAACGGTGGGCAAAAGAATGCTGCTGAAGAAAAAGAAGAAGGAGACTCCTGCTATAAATATACACACTAAAACACTGCCGTCATAAGACAATGTAAATAAATATGTGAGGACATCTCACACACGGCCATCTGACCCCAAACTAGGCAGATCCTGTACTATGGGTGACATACATACACATAATATGTAAATATACAACATCCAAACACAATACAAATACAAGTGCTCATCACACGAATGTTTGCCCTGGCCGGGATTCGAACCCGCCACCCGGCGCTTTGCAGACAGACATACTACCTACCAACTAGGCTACGGGCCGTCATCTGGGAGGTTTTTCAAAATATTCTGAAAACACATGAGTAAAACGGTGTTCTTAACTAGTTCTCGGTTGCGTCCTTTTGCATTATGGCAGCAGAACATTGGCTCGCAGCTATTGTAGGTAGGATACCTAACCTAGTTCACTTTTGTACTTCTATCGTTTAAAAAAATATACATTATGAATTTAAATCAACTTTCAAAAGTGAATATTAAATTATTTTCATAAAATACAAACTATTTTACGAGTTAAATTGATTTAAAGTTGTAGGAAAGAAAGAGATATCCGACATGTACAATGACGTCACTGTATATGTCTGCCATATTATTTTCATACAAAAAGTTAGAGACAGATAGATTAGCTTATCAATTTTATGTCTCAGTAGTTATTCAGTAGATTTTGTTACTGTTGTTAATATTATTTGAGATATTTTTGGAAAATTAGTTCAGATATTATTATTTTTTCATGCATGTTCCCTATTAGAATCATCATTCATCATTACCAGCTCATATATGTCCCCACCGAGGGGCTCGACCCTACCTTGAAATCAGGGTGAACAGAGCTTAGGCGACCACGTTGGACCAGTGCGGGTTGGTCAACTTCACACGCAACCCTTGGTTTACTTCGCAAGTGTGAGCTGGTTTCTACACGATGTTTTCCTTTACCGTAAGAGCGTCAAATAAACGTACATAATGAATTTTAAAATCGAAAACTCATTGGTATGTGTCGATGTTTAAACCCGCGAACTTTCGAATGGAAGTCAACGGCTTTAGCCACTTGGCCACCGATGCTCTTATTAAAATAAAGTAATTAATTTTGAATACACTTATAATCCCAATTTCCCGTTAGATGTTGTATCTTGGAATGTGCTATAGGTAGTACATGACTCATGAGCGAGTGTTTGCAGGTGATAAGGCCGCCGAACTCTGACGTGGAGCTGGAGTTGTACCCGCTGCATCTGAAGCTGCTCAAACACGTCGCCAGCCCGCACAGTGAGCGCCAACCACTACACACGCACACTTCTATGAACATTGCCTTACAACACACTTCTATGAACATTGCCTCACAACACACTTCTATGAACATTGCCTTACAACACACTTCTATGAACATTGCCTCACAACACACTTCTATCTTCTTTTCGTGTCGATTCGGCGATATTTATTTATTTATTTATTTATATAAAGTTTACAAGCTTTACAGCAAACGCCAAAGCGCTAATAAACTTAAACTTAAGAATTAAAGTAAACATTAAAATATATGTATATCAATAATAAAACTAAAAATATACTTCACAAAAACTTAAAAACTTACAAGATAATTGATAACATTTATCCGCGAACAAATCACTATCTGGCTCCTTTGATAGAAATATGTTGAGGAGTGACCTCGCGTAAACAAGTGGCGAGTGGCTGTGCGCTGCAGTTCGGACTGCCTCTTCAGCCAACAACTTATGGTTCCTACCTCGGAGATACCTATCCGGCACAAAAAGAACACACTCTCTGGTCACTAGTTCCAGACAGTCTGATTCACCACGCAGCAAGTGGCATGCGGTAGATAACAGATCATGATTGCGTCTGACCTCTAAGGAGTTAAAACCAAGCATGCCAAGTAAGTATTTAGTAGGATAAAGAAAGGGATAGTACCCATACAATTTTTTGAAAAGGAAACGAAGAAACGCTTTTTGAATTTTCTCTAGTAGTAGCGAATAAGTTTTTTCGTGCGGGTTCCAGACAATTGCAGCCGATTCGATCTTACTTCGAACAAGCGCCGAATATAGTAATTTAACTACTTGAGGGTCGTTGAAGTCTCTCGCATTTCGTATAATAAAACCTAGTCTAGAGAAGCAATCCCTCGCCAGTGTTAAGATATGCTGATTGAAAGTGAGTTTAGGATCGAAAATAACACCGAGGTCTTTGATGGTATCGACTCTAATGATAGGACTACTTCCAAGCAGGTAAGTAAAGTGTAATGGACTGCGAGCACGGGTATAAGACATAGTATTACATTTTGAAGGGTTGAAAAGTAGCTTATTCTCCAGACTCCATTTGAGCACAGCGTCAATGTCCTTCTGCAATAGATGACAGTCATTAGAGTCGCCTATGTGACGAAAGAGTTTCAGGTCATCAGCATATAATAAACACTGTGAATGACAAATTACCTTTTCTAAATCGTTAATCATTAAATTACACAGCAGTGGGCCTAGGACCGAACCTTGACTAACTCCAGATCGAGTTTGGTAAAGTGGAGATGAATAACATCCATGGCGTACGAACTGTTGGCGATTACTGAGGTAATCAGCAAACAAACGGAGTAGTCTTGGCGTAAAACCTAAAGAGACGAGCTTATCCAGCAAAATATCATTGTCCACACGGTCAAAAGCTTTTTGGAAGTCAAAGTAAATTACATCAACTTGAGAGCCTTGGTCAAGATGGTTTGATATTTTGTGGACTAAAGTAAGTAAATTAGTATTTACTGAACGTCGCCTACGGAAACCATGCTGGCTGTCTGAGATATATGGACTAACCTGAATTGAAATTTTGGAATGCAATATATCTTCGAAAGCTTTAGCTAAACTGCAGAGGATGGCAATGGGTCTATACTTTTCAGCATATAGTAAATCTTTGGTTTTAGGGATAGGTGTAACGCGTGATATTTTCCAAAACATTGAATACTTTCCAGTTTTAAGGATAAGATTGAAGATGAAATGAATAGGAGTTAACAGTATATCTTTACATGCTTTGAGAATATAAGGTGGCAAATTATCAGGGCCTACAGCGCTCCTCGGCTTGAGATTGTTTATTGCTGTTAAAATATCTTTCTTGGATATTTCGGAAATATCGACCCGAATGGAAGAGGTGCTTTTGTCATTACCCATAGCTGCATCTATATCTAATTTTGGATTGTTAGGCAGAAATACACTAGAAAAAAAGTCTGCAAAAGCTGCAGCTGCATCAGCACCTTTATAAACTTTACCCTTGTAGGTTATATTAGGCTCAAAACCTGTTTTGGATCTTAGACTGTTAACATGGTTCCAGAATGATTGTGGTTTAGCTTTAATATTACGTTCAATTTGTTTACAGTGATTATCATATGCTTCGGTCAATCGCGTTTTTATTTGTGCTCGAAGTTGGCTAAATTTAATATAACTGTTAATGTCGCCCGTTGCCTTCCATGACCGGTGAAGAAATGCTTTTAGCTTTATATCCTTGATGATATCAGATGTATACCAAACGGGATAGATTCTAGTTGCAGAGCGTGGTCTAACTTTTTTTGGGATACAGTCGTCAAATATACTATATATTAAATTGTAAAAGGTTTGAGTTGCAACATCTACATCTGTGCAGAGAAGGACAGGAGACCAATCACAGTCATAAACTTTCTGATAAAGAAGATCAAAGTCAGCCTTAGAAAAATTCCAGTCCCTAGCATTATCAAGGTTACTTGGGTCAAGGTAGGTGGACTGTCTAGAACCAGTGATACTATTAAAATATACAAAAATGTCTAATGGTGGGTGGTACGCGTCACTTCAGGACCGGCTGTGCAACGTTGTGATTTTAACTGGCGAGATTTTTTACGGCGAACTTCCATCCAGGGTTCTTGCTTATCAGGGTTTTCATCTATATCTCTGGGTTCAACATTATTATTATTTTCAGCTGCGTTATTATCAAGATTTAGGTTGCCAAGGACACCCTTCCTAGGTTGAAATGGAATAATAATAGATGATTCAGCATTAGTAAGCGCATCTTTAGAGAGGCATTGAGTAGAAGGGCTAGTTATTGAAGTAATTTGTGAATCACTATTAACGGTGAGAAGTGGAGCTGTAGTTTTTTGTTGCTTTCGTCCTAGCTTTATATTATGGTTCTTCTGCTTAAACTCGGAGCATTTGCATGTAACACTGTTGAGGCTGAAGTTTTCGAGACTGATGATACGGCGTTCCATATGGTCCAACTTAGAATTGCAGTTATCAAGTTTTTTGTTGCAGAGATCAATCGTATCGACTGCCTCCCCAAGGCGACTGTTTAGTCCAAATACTTGTTCTCTAAGAGCCTTCACTTCCATTACTAACTCACTCATGGAAAAATTATCCAATTTCGTTTCATCAAGACGGTTCTCCTTTTGCTTGCGCCTGAAGGTCACATTACCACAGTCAGAGCTAATATCTAACAGATCAGATTTTGAAGTTGGACTAGTCTGTTCCTTCGTTCTGTTACTGACTGGATGCTTTAGGCTACAGGCACTGCATTTCCAAGAGCATTTGTCTTCGCATGCTAAGGTGATATAGCGCGTGGAATCTATGCCAGCACAATCAAGACAGTATCGAATCTGGCAAGAGCAGCAATCTAGCAATTGTCTGCATGCAATTTTATTACCGCATTTACCACACTTAGGCAGGAGTGGGGCCATTATAATATGAAGTATAAAACAGTTAGTAGGTAAGATTAGCGAGTAAGAAAAATGTTAGTTCAATACAGTCGGGTACAGGAAATCGGTTAGTTCGTAACGACAATATTAATTCCAGTGCAATATTAAAATAAAGCGATGAAGCGCTGGCAGCGCTGCACGGTAGAGTCGGGGGCGGGGCAATGACCGCTATCGAGAGACGCGTCGTCCGTCGTCGGTCGGCCGTTTGGCAGTTATGAACACAAACTGTTTGAAATTGTGAAGGACGCTTTTCGTCTTTGTACACTGATGGTAAGGATTTATATGTTGAATAATCACTGGTATACAGTACTTTTTACAAGGAATCTAAATATGTACAGCACACACACTGATATTAACTTTTAACACTAAAAAAGGATTTAAAATCGCGGAGCGCTCGGGCGCACGTCCAGCCACTAAGACGCTTACCGGGCGAAAAGAGGACCAATACTCCGCCACGGCTATGGCATTGTGCATAGCATTGTACAGTGCCTCGCGTGTGCAGCTGTTGGGACACGCTTGGCAGCACAATAAGTGGGCCATGGTTTGGGCACAGACACCACACATACATGCGCTATCCGAGCTCTATCCCCATCTGCACATATTCTCCTTACTTCGGCCAACCTGGATCCGGAGTCTGTTTAGAGACTTCCAGGGCAGGTCATGTGCAACACACTTGTATTAACATTGCCTTACAACTCACTTCTATGAACATTGCCTCACAACACACTTCTATGAACATTGCCTTACAACACACTTCTATGAACATTGCCTTACAACACACTTCTATCTTCCTTTCGTGACGATTCGGCGATATAAGAGGACCAATACTCCGCCACGGCTATGGCATTGTCCATAGCATTGTACAGTGCCTCGCGTGTGCAGCTGTTGGGACACGCTTGGCAGCGTAGTAAATGGGCCATGGTTTGGGGAGAGACACCACACAGACATGCGCTATCCGAGTTGTATCCCAATCTGCACATATTCTCCTTACTTCGGCCAACCTGGGTCCAGAGTCTGTTTAGGAACTTCTAGGGCAGGTCATGTCCAACACACTTGTATGAACATTGTCTTACAACACACTTGTATGAACATTGCCTTACAACACACTTCTATGAACATTGCTTTACAACACACTTCTTTGAACATTGCCTTACAACACACGACTATGAACATTGCCTTACGACACACTAAACGGATGAGCCGTTGAGCAATCGAGAGTTTTCTTAGCTATGATCTAAAAAAATATCTTCAGCCATTTGAAGATTATCAGCTCTTTTCTAGTCGTTGAAAGGATCAAGTAACCGTTTTGTGGCGGGGGTCACATGTGCTGGCTACTGTGTACTTCCATCAACATAACATGGATATTCAATTTTTCGGTAAACGATACCGGTTTTAGATTTTTTTGTTGATAAATTATGCAGTAATATAAAAAAATACAGATAATCAAACAAAATCTTTTGTTGTTCATTCATATAATTTAAACTCGTGTTGCAGGAATGAGCGCAGTGGCGGCGGCAGGCGGGGCGGGCGTGTCGATGTATAGCAGCGTCCCTCTCGCACCCGCCTCGTCCATGTATAGCAGCGTCCCGCTTGCACCCGCGCCGCCGGAGAGGCAGCTCGCCTACACCGCCGCATTCTCCCGGCTCGCTACTGTCAAACAGGTGATGATACCACTGTCCCTTACTGTTGGTATGGCTGCGTCCCTCTCGCACTACACTTTTTGTATACTCCATGTTAAAGATTAATTAAATAATGGTACAAGTCCGACTTTGGGTCACGGAGTTACCATACGTGCACTAAATTTCAATCAGCTCCATTGATTTGTCTAATGATAAAAAGCTGCGTAGGTACGGAACCTTCTTCACGCAAGTTTAACTCGCACTTGAACGGTTTAGTACTAATAATATAGGAAATAAGACTTACTACCAATATTTTTAAAATTGACACCAAAACCAAGCAATTGGCAATTTGCATTTACGCAATATTGACGTTCCTTCAGACTTCTATTGTTGGAATTGATATGTTATTCACCTGTCGCTCCTGTCACGCAGGTGTCGGAGTTCCTGTGCTCAGCGCTGGGGCTGGCGCGCGAGGACATGCGCCTGTGGTCCATCGGCACCAACACAGTACTGCTGGACGACGAGCGGCCCACGCTGCAGCAGCTGCAGATAGACGAGAGGACGAGGCTGCTGCTTGAGCTGAGGAACCACGACCTCACCTGGCCCGAGGAGATCGGAGCTCTAAGGTGCGCCATAGTGTAGAGCAAGGCACCAACACAGTACTGCTGGACGACGAGCGGCCCACGCTGCAGCAGCTGCAGATAGACGAGAGGACGAGGCTGCTGCTGGAGCTGAGGAACCACGACCTCACCTGGCCCGAGGAGATCGGAGCTCTAAGGTGCGCCATAGTGTAGAGCAAGGCACCAACACAGTACTGCTGGACGACGAGCGGCCCACGCTGCAGCAGCTGCAGATAGACGAGAGGACGAGGCTGCTGCTGGAGCTGAGGAACCACGACCTCACCTGGCCCGAGGAGATCGGAGCTCTAAGGTGCGCCATAGTGCTACTGGAGTACTAATGTACCTTACCAAAAAAAATGTAAATTACCAAAGAATCCTTCATGAATGACGATATTTACATGATTGATGATTGGTGTGTATGAATTGCGAAGGATTGCAGTTACTTGGCTGTGATAAGGAATTTATATAATAATTCTTCTTTGTGAATTGCCTTAGCTAGTTTCAATTTACAACGTCTTGTGAATTGTTTCGCTACAGATACATCGTTCTGAGGCAGCAATCTGGGTATATTTTATAACCATTTTTACACCCCCCTGACTCGGTTTTTAGCATTTTTCTCTATGTACTGATTTTCGAACTGTAAAACAAGGGTTACACGCTCAGTCTGGCGTCAGTTCAGTCCATCAGTCTGCTCAGAATGACGAGAGAATTATCGTCTAACCGGTTGACTGACGGACTGATGGTTATATTAGTACCGTGTTTTTCATCCATTATTCTGGCATCAATCCAGGCTGATGGACTGAACTGACGCACAAACAACGTATAGCGGCGGCCTAGACAGATGGCCCACTCGGAACTAAGCGCCATATTTTTACGCACACATTGATCATTGCGTTTATAGGCCGCTCGGACCACGCTCTATACAAGGTCGGACCACGTGTAGTCGTCGTTTTCGCGATTATTAACAAGTGTTGATGTTTGATGTGCTAAAAATATGGATAAGTGTTCTTATTACTGTTGTAGTGTATTTGGCTGTTTAAACACAACACAAAAATGACGATACACGTTTTTCAAGGAGTCAACCAAGTTTAGAGCCCTTTCACACGAGCGATTTTATTCGGCGATTTCTCGGCTCGCGGCGTGTACACAACCATATTGGTATTTGGTATCGCGGCGAGACGCGGCGTTATCGCGGCGGGTAATAAGTCGCTCCGCCGAGAAATCGCCGAAAAAAATCGCTCCTGTGAAAGGGCTCTTAGGTAGTTAATTTCAAGGACGGCGGGAGTGTACTTTCTGGAAACTTTTCATTTTGTGAGTGACGCCAGACTGAGCGTGTAACCCTAGTATGTGATTGTGTGGCAGCATGTCCGCGAGCGGCGCGCGCGCCACCGAGCGGCGGGAGACGCTGATCGCGCCCGACCTGCCCGGCGCCACCGGCCTGCACAACCTCGGCAACACCTGCTTCATGAACGCCGCGCTGCAATCCGTGAGCACCGCACACACACACACACACACACACTACCATCCACCCTAAGCATCCACCAATATACTCGAGCTACTACAATGCGTGTTCCTATAATTAGTACCAAAAAAGATAGATGGCACTACCATTCACAGAAGAAAATAATAGTACTAACCCGTACAGAAAGGACACTCACCCCCCCGCGCTAAAATGAGTCCCCGCCCGATAGCCCCCCATGCTCTGCACCCCGCAGGAGCTGTGGTACCCTAACTGGGGTGTTCTGTGTTTGACTTGTAGTTGATATTCAGTTGTTTTATGGAGTGTCCGACCTGTGCTACCATGGACCAATATACTCGAGAGCACTGACAATCCTCCTACTACAATGCGTGTTCCTATAATTAGTAGAAGACCAAAACGGAAACTCTTCAATAAACAACAGCACACTCATTGCGTTGCTTTTGTTATAATTGAAACAACAAGTAATATGCGGTTTTGGTTCATATATTCTGTAAACTAGTCATAGATTAAAGATTTGAAAACCCCAAGTGAAGACAACAACTAAAGAATTTTTCCGTGGACTAAACAGGCTAGCGTCTACGGTATCGTAGTGGTTTTTTCAGTTGTTCGCCATTCGGAGAACTCGAGGTGCATTTTGTTTTAATACGAGCGCAACGACAAACGGTGGGCTATTATAGCCAGGGTCACGTTTGACGCGTTCAATGTAATTTGAACGTTAGTGACGTGGTAGCTAGAATTAAATTCGGATGTTTGCTATCAGAGAGTGCGTCTTCTGTACCTAGTACTATTATTTATTCTGTGGTTCAGGTAACGAATCCTTTAGCAGTTCATTTTTTTTAAATGACATTTGTATTTTCTTAGTTTTTTTCAGTGTTTCCAGACAGTTCATTTCTTACATAATGTAAAATTCTTTATTTTGAAAACAAATATCTATTTGAACTCGTTTATTTTCGTCTAATTACACTTGGTGATCGGGTTGTAATAAATTAATCAATATCCATCAAGCCAGTTTAATTTTTAGACTATTATGATCACATTCAATGGTTCGAATTATCGTTCTGTTCTTCCAAGATAGGTATTTTACATGAAGCTACAATTGATTTATTACAATTACAATTTTTAATACATTTCGTAGGCAATGGGCTTTATCACTACACAGTATTAACAAAATAAAATCTTTAAAACTACGCAACGAATTTTGATGCGGTTTCTTTTAATAGATAGAGTGATTCAAGAAGAAGGTTAATATGTATAATACATGCATATTATACATACTTAAGGATAACCTACAATAACAATTTTGCCGTGAGAAGCTGTGGCGGGTCGCTAGTTGTACATTATTTAATTTCTTGGCCTTTTTCGTTCATATGGGAGTCGAATAGGGCGGAAGATGACTGAATTTAATTTTGAATTAATGTTTTTTTTAATAAGACCGATGTTTTAGCATGCATCTTAAAACTAGTGCCATGGACAGTGTTAAGTCTAAGTTGGCGGGGGCTCATCCGGTTCGAGGGTTGTAGCGGGTTCGGTGACAGTGGGATCTGTTTCACCCGGGCTGGTAACGGGGTCCGCTGCTGCCGTCGCCGCTATTGTGTGCGTGGGCGCTGCTGTTGACGGCGTAATAATATGTGATTTCGGTTTAGGTTTTTTATGCTGAAGTTTCGCATGGCCGTGCGGTTTTCGGGTTGTCTTAGGTTTTTTAGTGGATTTTTGGAATGGTTTTTCTAACATAGCCCTGAGTATACTCTGTGGGACCCAGTGTCCTGGCAACTCCGCTTCGACGGGGTTCGCGATGTACACCAGCGGGTCGTCCTCCGGTTTGGGGTGGAGGGTGGCGGGCGCGGGGGGTTCTGCATCCAACACAACATTCGACTCTTTCACACTCTTGGTTTCTAAACGAGTCAAGTTCGCTATTAGTAGTATGCAAAAGTATCCGAATCTTTGGAAATACACTGCAACAAAAATATAGGTTTGTATAGGTACTGTAAAAACAGCGGCTATTCGATGTGGTGTGCACTAAGTATTTGAAGTGGCAAAATTATTTGCACGTCACTTATTATATTACGAAATTAAATTATCCGGCGTGGCCGCTAAAATATCTAAATTTAAGTTGTTGGTCTCTTTCATTCTTATGGGAATGGATTTATGGGAGGATTATAGCTTGAACATCCAGCTATAATCCTCCCCAAACTATAGCTATATCTTCAGAACCATAATGATACAAATTTTTCTTACACTGATACTATTTACTACTATTTCAATACCATTTTTTGGCATAGTCAGAATTGAATTTCATTAAGGTTTTATAGGGGAGGATTATAGCTTGAACCACACATTATAATTGATAGTATACTCATACTAACAGTCTAAAGTGAAAAAAATAAAATACAAATGCTAAAATGTGTACTTACTCGTACTTATATAAGTTGCAGCCAAACAAAACCGTTACCACATAGCGTACGTAAATGAAGGATTTTAATTATTCGATCGTTAATCCAGTTAGGCAAATGATTTCGATTTTATTGGTCGTTAATTTAGTTTATTGGTGATCTCCAATTAAAACGTACCACCTTAAAACCATTTGATTAACTAAAGATTATGTATTTATTATGATTAGGTTTTTCCTAGGGATTGAAGTCATACATATGCTGTTATATTAGTAGTATGATTTAGTGTATATGTCGTCGGCAAATAGTAAAATTCGTCATTTTACAGAATGCTTCGGCATTTTACAAAACAAACAAACAAATATTCTTTATTGACACCAAGAAATACAGATAAAAAACACAAACAAAGAAAACATTAGGTTACAACAGGCGGCCTTATTGCTAATGTAGCAATCTCTTCCAGGCAACCCATTACGAGGAAAATGCCAGAATGTAATCAGTCAGAGACGGAGCCCCTCAGGCGTCATCTCCTCTACGATGTTTTTCAGTATCAACGCGCTAGGTCCGAGGCTCCCTAGAGCCGCCCCTAGTCGCGTTGGTACATGACTTTTTCGACACAAGCATAGGTCAATTAAAAAAAAAGACCAATTTCTATATAAGACGGGACGTAGGCGGCAGGAATGAAACTAGGTTCTTGATTGATGACATGTGTATTAGAAGGTTGTCCAAAGTAAAGTAAAGTAATAAAGTGAATATAAATCTAAATAGGTAATATTGCTAATCAAGCAATACGCAACGCATGTTGCAGTCAATGACATGAAGTCGCAGTGAAACTGCAAATATAGTCTTTACACTTCACAATGAACATTTAGAGTTTGAGTTTGTGTTGCCAGGTGTGGAACACGGGCCCGCTCACCCGCTACTTCAACTCGGGCATGCATCTGTACGAGGTGAACACCACCAACCCGCTCGGCACCAAGGGAGCGCTCGCGCTGCGCTACGGGGAGCTCTGCAACGAGGTAAGCGATCACCTTTACTCGTTTCTTCACTACATACTATAAAACAAAGTCGCTTTCTCTGACCCTATGTCGCTATGTATGCTTAAATCTTTAAAACTACGCAACGGATTTTGATGCGGGTTTTTTTAATAGATAGAGTGATTCAAGTGGAAGGTCTATATGTATAATACATGCATAATATACTTAAGGATAACCCACAATAACCATTTTCCCGTGTGGAGCTGGGGCGGGTCGCTAGTTCATTATGTTTTCTTGCTTTAAATGTTTTAAGATGATAGTCGTTCTACGAGCCATTTTAGAAGACTCAGGCTGCGTTTGTTGGGTTTGTGAAGCAATAAATATCAATTTTTTGGACATAAATCGGTTAATAACGTGCCAATTCAGAAGTCTCATGCGGCGTTTGTGTTGTTTTGTGAAGTAATAAAAATAATGTTTCCGAAGGGTTTTTGGACATATAAATCAATTAATAATTTCAGCTGAATCTAAAATAACTTTCCACATAAATGATTGTTGTTGTCATTATTATAAAAAGAGTAACGTTTGAGTAACTAGTTATACTAGAGTAAGATTTGAGTAACAAGTTATAATCCCTATTGTGTAATTTAGTATTGTGTATTGTATTATGGCAGGTGTGGTCGTGCAGCGCGCGGTCAGTGGCCCCGCTGCGCGTGCGCTGGTGCGTGTCGCGGCACGCGCGGGGGCTGGGGGGCGGGGGGCAGCACGACGCGCAGGAGCTACTGGCCTGGCTGCTGGACACGCTACACGAGGACCTGAACAGAGCCAACCCACCGCCGCCGCCCTCCACTCCGCACAGGGACTCTGATGGCAGACCAGACCAGGTAATAGCAGCACGACGCGCAGGAGCTACTGGCCTGGCTGCTGGACACGCTACACGAGGACCTGAACAGAGCCAACCCACCGCCGCCGCCCTCCACTCCGCACAGGGACTCTGATGGCAGACCAGACCAGGTAATAGCAGCACGACGCGCAGGAGCTACTGGCCTGGCTGCTGGACACGCTACACGAGGACCTGAACAGAGCCAACCCACCGCCGCCGCCCTCCACTCCGCACAGGGACTCTGATGGCAGACCAGACCAGGTAATAGCAGCACGACGCGCAGGAGCTCTGGCCTGGCTGCTGGACACGCTACACGAGGACCTGAACAGAGCCAACCCACCGCCGCCGCCCTCCACTCCGCACAGGGACTCTGATGGCAGACCAGACCAGGTAATAGCAGCACGACGCGCAGGAGCTACTGGCCTGGCTGCTGGACACGCTACACGAGGACCTGAACAGAGCCAACCCACCGCCGCCGCCCTCCACTCCGCACAGGGACTCTGATGGCAGACCAGACCAGGTAATAGCAGCACGACGCGATATTTAAAATAAGCAGCACAGGTGTCAAATTCAATTTAGTCGGGATATTTTTAAATTCCTGATAAATTACGCGTAAAATCGATGTTTGACGTTCCTAAATGTAGGTTGGCAATCAACTGTCTCTTTTTGTTCGTAAGATCGTGAAAGGGACATATGGTGTTTAATTTAAGTTAGAGAGTAAAATGTAGAATTGGGTCCAATGCCGTACTAAGTCTAAAGTATCATTGGTAACGTTGCAATAACATTTGATGATGTAGGTGGTGGCAGCGGAGGCGTGGGAAGCGTACACGTCGCGCAACAAGTCGATCATCACGGACCTGTTCTACGGGCAGCTCAAGTCCAAGGTGCGCTGCGACACGTGCGGGAAGGACTCGGTGCGCTTCGACGCCTTCAACATGCTCAGCCTGCCGCTGCCCATGGAGAGCTTCGTAAGGGCGGAGGTCAGAGGTCAGTACCGTCGGAACGTTTGTTGGAGGCTTTCGCACTTACCACACATTATTACGATTCACAGTATGATTTTAGGCCAAAAAAACGGACATGCTAGTTTTTCTTGTTATTTTATCTGTACTTTAATTATAAAGGCTGTATTATTAGTTCTAAATGTGAAATTATTGTCAAAATAGAATAAAAGTGGATTTTATTTTTTATAGTACGAAAATAAAAAAAATTCATTACTCTTCAGATTTTTCACTTAAAGTGTTAATTATTTTTTTAAATGCTGTGCACAAATAGGACACACGCGGATTACTAATTTCCATGTCTTTTCATCATATTTTTAAAGAAATATTAAAGATTTTCCTTATTTTGATTTTATTTAATTGTGACCATTTTTGGAATTATTAGGATTTGTTTCTTTTTTTAAAATGTTAAATATAATTGATGCAAACAATTACCAAAAAACTAAATCAAAATATTAAAGGATCTGGATGTTAAAGCCTTCTAAAGTTTTCTATGAGAACTATGGCTTTAGGGCTGTCAACATAGTGATAATTTAATTTAATTCAATTCCATAAAAAATCAAGCGAAAAAAAACGAACGAGATGAAAAAAATAAAAACGAAAAAAAAAAATAAAAAAAAAATAACGAACTTTAGAACGCTATAACATCCAGATCCTTTAATATTTCGATTTAGTTTTTTGGTAATTGTTTGCACCAATTATATTTAACATTTTAAAAAAAGAAACAAATCCTAATAATTCCAAATATGGTCACAATTAAACAAAATCAAAATAAGGAAAATCTTAAATATTTCTTTAAAAATGTGATGAAAAGACATGGAAATTAGTAATCCGCGTGTGTCCTATTTGTGCACAGCATTAAAAAAAAAATTAACACTTTAAGTGAAAAATCTGAAGAGTAATGAATTTTTTTTATTTTCGTACTTTAAAAAATAAAATCCACTTTTATTCTATTTTGACAATAATTTTACATTTAGAACTAATAATACAGCCTTTATAATTAAAGTACACATAAAATAACGAGAAAAACTAGCATGTCCGTTTTTTTGGCCTAAAATCATACTGTGGATTGTTTACGGGTCTTAGCGCGATAATTTTAAATAGGTAGGTATGTATTACGTACGATACCTTATTTTGCCCTTGTTTCGGCGGGGTTGCACCTGCCGTGGTCGCGAGCTGACTTATGTCGGCGATGTGGATACTGCTATAGTGAATACCGTCGTAACACTCCGAAGGAGCACAATCCTGTCGTGGGTTTCCCTCGGCAATACATAATCTTCAAGTCAAGTTCTTTTATTGGTGAGGGAATGCTTCTACATGTTAGTGCTGCTGAGGCCGCTTTGACGTGCCTGGAGCGCTACGACGACGGTACCTGTACAAGGCAGTGCCCACTATATTGCCACCTTAATTCTAACCTTGTAACGAGGTACCTGGCATGCCACCTCATTCTCATCACATTTACCATTTCTTTTGTACTGCGTTTATCCTGAGTAACATAGGCTACCTTTTATGGGAAAAACTATTAACGCGGGCGGAAAGCTAGTATAAGATATATCGAGCATAAGATATGAGACGCACTCTGCATTAAACTTGCGCGCAAACCTTTGATTATATACAACTCCTAGATAGAGCCTAAGGTGTTCAAAAGCGTCTAAAAAAAAAGCGGCCAAGTGCGAGTCGGAATCGCCCATGAAGGGTTCCGTAGCAGCCAGTAACATAATATAAAAGTTTTTATAGTTCGTTGTGACTTTGATCGATGTTTTAATAATAGTGAAAGGTAAATTGCGGTTTACGATTTATGACGTATTAAAAAAAAACTACTCACTAGATCTCGTTCAAACCAATTTTCGTTGGAAGTTTTCATGGTAATGCACATCATATATTTTTTTTAGTTTTATCATTCTCTTATTTTAGAAGTTAGAGGGGGGGGGGACACACATTTTTCCACTTTGGAAGCGTCTCTCGCGCAAACTATTCAGTTTAGAAAAAAATGATATTAGGAACCTAAATATCATTTTTGAAGACCTATCCATAGATACCCCACACGTATGGGTTTGACGAAAAAAGTTTTTTTGAGTTTCAGTTCTAAGTATGGGGACCCCCCAAAATTTATTGCTTTCTTTCCAATTTTTTATAAAAATCTTAATGCGGTTCACAGAATACATCTACTTACCAAGTTTCAACAGTATAGGTATTATAGTTTCGGAATAAAGTGGCTGTGACATACGGACGGACGGACAGACAGACAGACAGACAGACATGACGAATCTATAAGGGTTCCGTTTTTTGCCATTTGGCTACGGAACCCTAAAAAGGAGGTTGACTGTTAGCCTCACCTCGATTTTTCATCTGTCAGTCCGAATTGAGATGTCAAGCGAACCGCTAGTCCAAAGCGGCTTATAGAATTTTCATTTTTCTTTAATAAAATTACAAGTTGCGTCATAAAAGTATGCCGGAATTAAAAAGGGAGATTTAAAATGTCTAAAGGGATAGTCTTCCATCCGTAAATAACGTTAAAACTATGAATTTTCAACTTTAATGCTTTGAATTTACGTCAAGATATTGCGACTCCATATTGTGTTATTTTCTCGGGGCTGCCATATTATTGATTCCATGTTTCCCCAGAAACCATTTATTATTTTTATTTTTTATAAAAGTTGGTTCTTGATTTGATGCTTTTTTTGTTTTTCAAATATATAAATTGTATGAAACAATAATGCAGCACCTATTTATTTAGAAACTCGCGTAAATATGTAAATATCCCGTTCATAATTAAACGTGTCTATTTAAAAAACAACGCAAACAAATATATAACCAAATACGCAACTCAACTTCTTAAAAAGTTTTTAATAATAATATTATTTTAATATGCTCATAACGTATAACTATGAGCCCCGAAATATGTGGAAATAACGCCATACATGATAACCCTATGAATAGATGACAGTTGTGTAAAACATAAGCTGTCACGCACACAAGCATATAAAAGTTGGCCTGTTTTTTCGGTGGTGTCAACAAGGCGACACTCTATCTAGGAGTTGTATATAATCAAAGGCGCAAACATTATATTTTCTAGCGAGTTGAGAAATTTGGCTGTCTTCCGTGGCGAAGAACTAGAGAAATTCCAGAGATTACATAGCACAGTAGATTCAAAACAGTAAATTATCTCCGTACCAACTGGCCGCATCGGTTTGAATGTGAGCGCGCCGTCACACACACGCTTGCATTTAGCCCACACTGCCGCCCCCTTATTCCCCCTTATTTAATGCTAGTGTGTGCGTGACAGCGCGTGGCTACACGGCGCGCGGCGCGGACGCACACATTCAAACCGACAGCGGCACGTTTGTACGAAGATAAGTTACTAGTTTAACTGTGCTACATGTTGGTGTGTTTGTTGTGTGTTGTGCAGTGATGCTGCTGGACGGGTCCGTGCCGGTGAAGTACGGCGTGCGCGTCAGCTCGGAGGGCACCTACCTCGACCTCAAGAGGAAGCTCGCCGACCTCTGCGGCCTGCCCGTAGACTCGTGAGTCACTCTTCTCATTATTTTACTAGCGTCATCTATGATAATCTTTAAGAACGCTCGTGTTTTTTCCTTTTTTTTTAATTTTAAACTGTTTAGAATGTTTTTAAATTAACTGATACACTCTTACTTTTAACCTCCATAAAAAAAAAACCTTAAAGTGTATGCTATTAGCCGCGTTTCTACTAGACACTTTTTGAACTTTGAACACTTGTTGCGCGTCAATTGATGCCTAGTGGATACGCGGCTAAAGAATCTCGCGCGCGCCTCTCGCTATAATTTATCTTGGTAAATAATTTTAAACCGCAAGGCATGATAGTAAACCTTACTTTACATCGTTACCCTTTCATTTTGTGTTCGCCTTTGCTGGCCTAAACAATAATTACATATTAAATGTTGTTTTATGAATATTAGACCGTCGGTATATAATGAGGGGTTAACGATTTTGAACCCCCGACGAAAAAAAGGGGTGTTGTAAGTTTGACGTGTGTGTCTGTCTGTGGCATCGTAGCTCTTAAACGGATGCGCCGATATTAATATTTTTTTGTTTTCAAGGTGTCACAGTGTAGAGTGTTCTTACCTATGATCCAAGAAAATATCTTCAGCAATTTGAAGATTATCAGCTCTTTTCATTGTTGAAAGGATCTAAGTAACGGTTTTGTGGCGGGGGTTATTTAATTTTTTTAATGTAATTTTATGTAAAGCCTGACCAAAGAAATAAAAAACCAGCTCTGGCGGCGCCACGTGTATATTTTTACGACTATTGCAACAGTTTCCCGTATAAAATTAGTTCCATTGAAATCCGCAATACGGCGAGGTCTTTTATTTGTCTGTTCGGGCTTTAACTAATTGTATGTACACAGTATGTTGGTGGTGGAGCTGAGCGGCGCGGTGGTGGGGCGCGTGATGGAGGACGGCTGCAAGATCGCGGCCAGCAGCGCCGGCGCACTGCTCGCCTACGAGCTGCCGGCGCGTGCGCACCCGCTGCACGACCACGGTACTACATACACTACACTACACTGTATACAGTATGTGGGGCGCGTGATGGAGGACGGCTGCAAGATCGCGGCCAGCAGCGCCGGCGCACTGCTCGCCTACGAGCTGCCGGCGCGTGCGCACCCGCTGCACGACCACGGTACTACATACACTACACTACACTACACTACACTGTATACAGTATGTTGGTGGTAGAGCTGAGCGGCATCATTTATTTGTTTTTATTATGCGCCATGCTCCGGCTTCGCACAGGAAAATGGTTATTGTGGGTTATCCCTAAGTATATTATGCATGTATTATACATATAAACAAACATTCCTCTTGAATCACTCTATCTATTAAAAGAAACCGCATCAAAATCCGTTGCGTAGTTTTAAAGATTTAAGCATACATAGGGACGTAGGGACAGAAAAAGCGACTTTGTTTATATGTGTATCACTACATAGTATAACTATGTAGTGATTTTTTTGCATTTTGTTACTCCACCACTACAATTAGAGATTCATCGTTATGAGAATCCAACATTTGAGATTCAACAATTTGAGAATTCATTCAACATTATAAGAATTCAACATTCTGTTCCACGTGCATATCACGTGCATCTATACTTTAGAATAACTTTACTTTTCTCCTAAAGACATGCTATTCTTCTTTTTGTGTTACGAATACAGTGTCCGGGACTCAACATTTTACTGCAAATAATATCTCCTGAATGCTGTTGAAAAAAAAAGTTTAAAGTATAAACGCACGTGATTTGACTGAACTATATAAACGTGACCTTACACTTTTTTTATAATGTGTGCATGTGTGTGTGTTGCAGAGTGGTGCTCGTCTGTGGAGCAGTGCACGGCGCCCCCGGAGGTGAGTGTGGGTCGCGGGCGGCGCGGCCCCTCCCCCTCGCTCTGCATGCCCGCACTCTTCTGCTTCAAGGTTAGCGCACACCTCCCCATCCCCCCCCCACACACACACACGCAGGCACACTCCCCAAACACACACACACACACACCAATACATATACACATATATCTACACTTATTCACATCCCAAACACATACTACATTCATATCTCCACACACCCACACCCATCCAAATACATACACATCTACACCATTCCACATATACACACTCATATCTCACATTTACGTGAGTCACTCGATTCCAAATAGTTATTATTGAGTTTTAACGAGACTTAAAATAAATTAATAGTACTTAATAATTATCTTTGTTGTTAAATTAAACTGTGCAAAAAATAACATGAGTTCAAATTACATGTTTATTGATTAGAAATATATTAAAAAGCACATTCTTTTTTAAATTCAACCCATAAAAATGAAACAAAAATCTACTTAGTTATTCTGTCTTAGTATAATGTATGCATACAACTCAACTGCCAACAATATCCTAAATTCCTAACATCTATACCCCATTTAAATTCAACATTAATGTTTATTTAAACACCCTTACAACCACTCAGACGCAGTAGTTGTAAATTCAATAAGATCGTTTTCTACAAAATTATAAAAGTAATTCATATTTAGTAGAGCGTATTTTTTACCGTCTTCTGTAAAATGACAGTAAAAAAAATATTTATAGATATTTGTTAGTATAATTATACACAGTAAAATTTAACTGATTGTTTATTCGCAACATTGTAGTATTACTCATGAAACTGAACAGCTTTCCCTGAGGAACATACGTTTAAATAATAAAAATAAAATTCTAATTCATCACTACATAGTGTCCCTCCCTTTGTACGCTTAAATCTTTAAAACTACGCAACGGATTTTGATGCGGTTTTTTTTAATAGATAGAGAAATTCAAGAGGAAGGTTTATATCTATAATACATGCATAATATACTCAAGAATAACCCACAATAACCATTTTCCCGTGCGGAGCCGGGGCGGGTCGCTAGTTAGTACTATAAGAAAAGATAGATGTCACTACCATTGACAAATTAACTATTATTGTGAAATCATGTGAAATTAAAAATTATATTATGCTGTCTCTCGACCTAATAAAAAATATAAAAAAAACTTTTAGTTCCTATTTATGTAAAAAAAACCACAATTATAGCCATTTATTAGTATATTTTTCATATAATCTCGGGCGAGGAGCTAGGCGCCATCTAGTTTAATTACGGGATTCGTGCTTTTTCCGAAGCACGTTTTTATTTCTAGGGCATTAACAGTCCTCTCGAGTATATTGGTCCATGAATATAGTAAACATTATTAATTTGAATGGGGTATATGATATAACTCACGTGCCCTAACCGTTCTGTGTTGCAAACGTACAAATTAGCGGTGGAGGTGTAATAACAATACCATTAACAGTTCAATGTAGTTAGCTAAATAAATATATAAATAACAATGAAACATGTAAATAACAATTTTATGTAAATAATAAATTGTAAATAAAATGTGTTTGTAAATATCTGTTTCTTGTTGTAAATAACTGAAAAAAATATCATAAATCACATTTTCAAAATTATGTGTCACAGATCCCACCTCCATTGATTATCTTCTTGCTAACTCCGGTTGTAAGGTAATATTGAATCAAAATATTTTGTAATCATATTTTTTGAAGAATCACAAGAGTTTTGACACGACAGCACCGGGAATACGAGATACTTCGTCTCGACACTGCATCCAAGAAACAATTCAATTGTTTAAAAGAAATTCTTTTGTTTACAAAATTTTTAGGTGTTCTCAAAAACTTAGTTACTTATATAAGTGTTTATATGTATATAATACTATGAATTACAATTTATTCAAAAAGATAAGTTTGACTTGTCATACAAGTCGATATAAAATTATGTCATTAGAAAAAGTTATTCAATTTCAGTATCGGTACAAAAGAATTTCTTTTAGAAAATCGGGTGTATTATACTGCTCTTCGTCTTCTTAAATAAAG
This sequence comes from Teleiodes luculella, assembly GCA_948473455.1. Lineage (NCBI taxonomy): Eukaryota > Metazoa > Arthropoda > Insecta > Lepidoptera > Gelechiidae > Teleiodes > Teleiodes luculella. Next base: position 911,614 of record OX419600.1, read on the forward strand.
TCACTGAAACGAGGCATGAATGAAAACCTACGATGCACCACAATTTTCTTTGTATTTAGAAAAGGCATCGCCGTAATCATGTTCATCGACAAATAAATATTTATTATAGTACATTAATTTTATCTCTTGAGCGCGGGCGGTCCGTACTTGTAGTTGTGTGTGCGTGCTACTAAACTGAGCGTTACGCACACAAACACAACGTGCACACACAACACATACAAGTACCTTGCCTGCACTCGTGAGGTAAAACATCTGTACAGCAAGAATGGGAGGCGAAGTTTAGTAATACACTATATGCCAAAGGTCATAAATCTCTTTTCTCTACTATTTAGTTTTCAAGCTAGGTTTCTGCGCCATACATAAAGTTTCTCTTACATTTTAGTAGAATGTGTGTTTAGATAACTTGTTTGTTTGAATTCTACATACCTATTTCATATTATTTTTGAGTGTTGACGCGATCGCTACTAAATGTAATAATGGTAATAAAAATATAGGGAAATCTTATAGTGAGACAAATATTTTGTTTATATATTTTGCAGAATATCGAAAGGTTGTCATTTAGAAATTGGAAAAATACTTAAATTTTAGAAACACGTTGAGAGCGTGTCTAAACAATCTTTTATGAGATTTTCATTCAGGACTTTTTAGATAAACGATTAACATGTGTTTATCTTTTTTGTCGTAAGAAACTGAATCGAGTCTATTCTATTATAAAATTGATCCAAAGGTATTTTGGCGGCTAAGATGAGTAATGTGATGCTGTTTATTATGCCACCTGTATCACTTTGTGCTAGAATAATCTTAAATTAAGAAGTAAATACAAAAATCTGGCTAGAACAATGCTAGTTAATAATATCGCGTCAACACCCTCATACGTACTCGTAAATAGCGAACCGTAGTGTCAACTTCATCTTTGTTTGGTTTGTGTTTGCTGGTAGCAGTGTTGTAGGCTACTATGTTCCTTTGTGTGGGCGTTTGTGTTTCAATGGTTCCAAATACTTATTTTATCTTATAAGATTTTCTATTCTAGTTCACATGTAAAAGGTTTTTTTAATTTGTTTCAAAATCTACGCACTTCATTCTGTTGGGAACGTTTAGCACCCTTTATTCGCCAAGCGAATAAAAAATTAGGTTAAATTAATTAGGTTAAAAGCTATTTGTTTAGAATAAACAGTGTCAAAACAAAAAAGAAATCTCTTGTGAATGAACCAGACAGATTTCATATTTTGATTAAAAAACAGATTTAACTCTAAAGTAGATAAAATAAATTATGTAACTTATATTATACATAATAGTTTTTGCATTATTTTTAAGATATAAAATTTTCCGACTAAGACGAAGAAAAAAGGTGAACTAGTGTTATGTATGTGTTAGTTAGTAGTGAGTTGAGAGGGTGTTGTCAATGTTGCAGCGATCGGCGTCGGAGGCGCTGGTGTCTGCTTCCCCGCCCAGCTCATTCAGCCAGCCGGCCGAGCGCTGCCACACGCTGCCCAAACACAGAGCGCAACTACACAGGTATATGAGCCACTCACTACCGCAACCAACCAACACACCTCACACATCACACACCTCTCACACGTCGGAGGCGCTGGTGTCTGCTTCCCCGCCCAGCTCATTCAGCCAGCCGGCCGAGCGCTGCCACACGCTGCCCAAACACAGAGCGCAACTACACAGGTATATGAGCCACTCACTACCGCAACCAACCAACACACCTCACACATCACACACCTCTCACACGTCGGAGGCGCTGGTGTCTGCTTCCCCGCCCAGCTCATTCAGCCAGCCGGCCGAGCGCTGCCACACGCTGCCCAAACACAGAGCGCAACTACACAGGTATATGAGCCACTCACTACCGCAACCAACCAACACACCTCACACATCACACACCTCTCACACGTCGGAGGCGCTGGTGTCTGCTTCCCCGCCCAGCTCATTCAGCCAGCCGGCCGAGCGCTGCCACACGCTGCCCAAACACAGAGCGCAACTACACAGGTATATGAGCCACTCACTACCGCAACCAACCAACACACCTCACACATCACACACCTCTCACACGTCGGAGGCGCTGGTGTCTGCTTCCCCGCCCAGCTCATTCAGCCAGCCGGCCGAGCGCTGCCACACGCTGCCCAAACACAGAGCGCAACTACACAGGTATATGAGCCACTCACTACCGCAACCAACCAACACACCTCACACATCACACACCTCTCACACGTCGGAGGCGCTGGTGTCTGCTTCCCCGCCCAGCTCATTCAGCCAGCCGGCCGAGCGCTGCCACACGCTGCCCAAACACAGAGCGCAACTACACAGGTATATGAGCCACTCACTACCGCAACCAACCAACACACCTCACACATCACACACCTCTCACACGTCGGAGGCGCTGGTGTCTGCTTCCCCGCCCGGCTCGTTCAGCCAGCCGGCCGAGCGCTGCCACACGCTGCCCAAACACAGAGCGCAACTACACAGGTATATGAGCCACTCACTACCGCAACCAACCAACACACCTCACACATCACACACCTCTCACACGTCGGAGGCGCTGGTGTCTGCTTCCCCGCCCAGCTCGTTCAGCCAGCCGGCCGAGCGCTGCCACACGCTGCCCAAACACAGAGCGCAACTACACAGGTATATGAGCCACTCACTACCGCAACCAACCAACACACCTCACACATCACACACCTCTCACACGTCGGAGGCGCTGGTGTCTGCTTCCCCGCCCGGCTCGTTCAGCCAGCCGGCCGAGCGCTGCCACACGCTGCCCAAACACAGAGCGCAACTACACAGGTATATGAGCCACTCACTACCGCAACCAACCAACACACCTCACACATCACACACCTCTCACACGTCGGAGGCGCTGGTGTCTGCTTCCCCGCCCAGCTCGTTCAGCCAGCCGGCCGAGCGCTGCCACACGCTGCCCAAACACAGAGCGCAACTACACAGGTATATGAGCCACTCACTACCGCAACCAACCAACACACCTCACACATCACACACCTCTCACACGTCGGAGGCGCTGGTGTCTGCTTCCCCGCCCAGCTCATTCAGCCAGCCGGCCGAGCGCTGCCACACGCTGCCCAAACACAGAGCGCAACTACACAGGTATATGAGCCACTCACTACCGCAACCAACCAACACACCTCACACATCACACACCTCTCACACGTCGGAGGCGCTGGTGTCTGCTTCCCCGCCCAGCTCGTTCAGTATATGAGCCACTACATTACTTAACAGCTGACAGTTCGATTTATATTGCTAAACATCGTAAAAGCACTTTAAAAGATCAATGTAAACTTCTACATACAAATTAGTTTTGAGTCCCTGTAATGCATGGTCCAATAATGCACGGCCAGCAAAGCACGGCCGACAATTGAATGTTAAACAATAAAATCGTCACTTACGGAAACATCAATAAGTCCATATCGACAATAAGATCCCTTCTCTGTGAGAACGTCACATGTCACGTTTACTTCATGCAGTATTATTGTGGTGTCTGTTGCAGGATGGAGAAGGTGGCGCCGTCGTCTCCAACGCCCAGCGTCAAGTCGCTGGACCGCAAGCCCGCCCCCCCGTCGCCCGCGCCCTCCCCGCGCCTCGCCCCCAAGTTCCCCTCGTCCCCCTGCCACATGAGCCGGCTCAACAGCTCGCTCGACGCCAACGCCGGACCCATACACTATCTAGTCGCCGTGCACAGGTGACGTTTTCTTACATAATAAAGCCCGACCAAAGAAATAAGAAACCTCGCCATATTGCGGAATTTCAATGGAACTAATTTTATAAGGGAAATTGTTGCCATAGTCGTAAAAATATACACGTGGCGCCCCCAGAGCAGGTTTCTTATTTCTTTGGTCAGGCTTTACTTATACAATTTCTAAACAATGCATTATGCCACGTGCTTCCGCTTCAAAAAAGGAGGAGGTTTTCAATTCGATGCGTATGTTTTACTTTTTTGTCAGTCAATTATACAGGACGTCCCACGGCTATGCCACATGGAGGGAAAGTACCTTAAATATTGAAGTTAGAACATTTCACTGAAAGAAGACTTTATTTTATTTCTAAAATCTATTTAAACTGCATTCATACATTTTTTTATAATTACATAATTGAACCGGGAATCGAACCCGCTATATGAGAAAAAAATATATCCTATAGTTTTATCATACCGATCGAAAGGCTTCATCATAAGGGTTATTTTATGCTAAATAACATAGTGTCAGAAATAAAAGGAAGACTATGTATTTTAACGCGGTCGGTAAGAAACGAGAGTTACGATTTCGAATCCCGTTCGGTGACTTACTTTTTTTTTGTGTGTTCAAATTTAATAACAATATATTTCTCATAAATATGTCTAACATTTACATACTGATTACGTGAATAAGATATTATTATTATGTTTTCGTGTTTATATTTTATTGAGATTTGGTTATTACAATAAATACGAGTACTAGTAACCGAGCAAAGTTCAGTCGCCCAGGTACTTAACATTATTTACCACTTAAAAATAAAAGAAAACTTTATATTTTTTATTTAACGCCATCTGTCTGTATAACTAATTAATTTTAGTACACGGCTTTTACCGTTCGTTAGTGTGGCGCTACGTTATCGAACACCGTATGGGCGGAGCTAAAAATTTCTTTACAATGCATGTGCTCGAAAAGAGCGTTTTCTAAGCAGCCAAATCGTGCGGAAAGTAGCACTTTTCCGCACTAGTGCTTTTTACTTTTCAGTTTTTTTTTTTTTTTTGCTCAGGCTGTCATTCAGCCAGTCAACCTGACATTTCAGTATTTGAGATATTTTTACAAATTACTGATTTACCAATATAAAGGGAACAATAAAAATAACAATTCAATAAACAGGTTTATAATTAGTATAATTACTTTAGAAATTGATTTTTATTGATAAATTACGTTCAAATATTAATTAAAAATTTGCGTGGCTGACTGAACAGTAATTTTACTCATGCCTATTCGACGCGGTAGCCTTGCACATGCGCGCGCAGCGCAGTACCTAATATTTTCAGCGCGCTTGTGTTTAAGAAGCCCGCCATTTTATACGCCTTTTTAATATAACTGTTTTATTTTTCTTGCACAATGCATAGTAAAATATTGTATGATACACGTGCGAAAGATGATTTCCGACTCGTGTCGGCTTATACACTCGCTCGCTTTGCTCGCTCGTGAATAAAATGACACTCATCGGAAATCACATACTTTCCGCACTAGGCGTTAAATATCTATTACAATGCATGTGCTCGAAAAGAGCGTTTTCTAAGCAGCCAAACAGTGCGGAAAGTAGCACTTTTCCGCACTAGTGCTTTTTACTTTTCAGTTTTTTTTTTTGCTCAGCCTGTCATTCAGCCACAACCTGACATTTCAGTTTTTGAGATATTTTTGCAAATTACTCAATTACCAATCGTTATTAATATAAAGGGAACAATTAAAATTACAATTCAATAAACGCGTTTATAATTAGTATAATTACTTTAGAAATTAATTTTTTTTTGATAAATTACGTTCAAATATTAAATAAAAAATTTCGTGGCTGAATACATTGAATGCACATGCGCAGTAGATAATATTTTCAGCGCGCATGTATTTAAGAAGCCCGCCATTTTATAACGCCTTTTTAATATATTTAATTGTTTGTTTTCTTGCACAATGCATAGTAAAATCTTGTATGATACACGTGCGAAAGATGATTTCCGACTCGTGTCGGCTTATACACTCGCTCGCTTTGCTCGCTCGTGAATAAAATGACACTCATCGGAAATCACATACTTTCCGCACTAGTATCATACATAGCTATTTCCTCAAGGTCATTAGCTGTTCTCAGCCCCTTAATACAAAATTTATCAATTTTATCAAATGCTCAAAATGACCCCTATGCTGTTGAATACAAAGTCGCACTCTTTTGATTATTATCGATTTTTTTATCTTGTTGTGGTGGATATTTAGAATAATACGTCTAAGCTCGTGGACACTTTCATACCGGTTATTGTAAACTGATTGTTTTACATAACCGCATAAAAAACATCTAACGGGGTTAGATCTGGCGATCTCGGCGGCCACATCAAATGTTAAAATTCATAGTCTTCCTTTTATTTCTGACACTATGCCTTTCGATTGGTATGATAAAACTACAGGGTGCTTTTTTTTCGTGTAGCGGGTTCGATTCCCTGTTCAACCATGTAATTATTAAAAAATGTATGAATGCAGAGTGCCGAGTGCGAGTTTTGCAACCAAAGTAAACGCGCTCGATAGCGAGAGCGTAAACGCGATTTTGTATGGAATTGAAACTACGCCATCTGTAGACAGTTCGCTGAACTAAAATTTCTCCATACTAAATGCTCGTTTACGTTGTAGTTATCGAGCGCGTTTCGTGAGTAAAAATCTCGCACTTGGCACTCAGTTTTAATAGTTTTTAGAAATAAAATAAAGTCTTCTTTCAGTAAGTTCTATTTACAATATTTAAGGTACTTTCCCTCCATGTGGCATAGCCGTGGGACGCCCTGTATATAGCGCTGAAGTCGCTACAAAAGAAGTAATGAATAATGTGATGAATGCATCATTGTATAACAGGAAGCAGTGTCGAGCAGACGCGTACTTCCTACCGATGCAGCGCTGCAAGCCACAGCTGTTTGGAGTGCCGCTACTGGTGGGCCTGAGGGACGGCATGAGCGGCCAGGAGATATACGCGCAAGTGTGGACACAGGTGAGACAGGGACAGCGCTGCAAGCCGCAGCTGTTTGGAGTGCCGCTACTGGTGGGCCTGAGGGACGGCATGAGCGGTGTAGGAGATATACGCGCAAGTGTGGACACAGGTGAGACAGGGACAGCGCTGCAAGCCGCAGCTGTTTGGAGTGTGAATCGTTTTTTTTTTATCCAAATTTATGTATGTAAATGGGGCTCATTTTGGTGACAGACGATGCCACTTTACTGCTAAAAATAAGATATGGTATAATTTGTATTTTGAAATTTTCAGGTAGCGCGGTTGCTGAGCGCAAAACCTCCTCAGCAAGACCAACCTAACCACGCTATGGATTGGTAAGTATTTTGTTGTTATTAGTTTTTTATGCTTAAATATTATAGGTGTTCTCAATAAGAACTTTTGTATTCAAATAGCTGTCTAGAAACCTTCAGGAAATATTTCTATTTTTGTTATATTTATACGGACATTTTACTTACTTAGTAGAGCCAACTCCAAAATAAAATAAAATAAAATAAATAAAAATAAAATAAAACACTATAGTTATAGTGTATGGTGTGTTGGGTTGCAGCGACGACAGCCTGGGCTACACGTACCCGTTCACGCTGCGGCTGGTGGCGGGCCACGGCGCGTGGTGCGCGGTGTGCGCCTGGCCCGCGCTGTGCAGGGGCTGCGCGCTGCCCACCACTACAGCACCGCTAGTGCACCACCAAACAGGTAACACTACAGTACACACACGCGTAAACACATTCTATAATACAACCAGGCCCGGCGTCAGTTAAATCCAAACCGTCACGTCAATTTTAAATCTTCTATTGCATTGATTTGTGAAGAGTTTATTTATTTATTTAAATAAATAACTGTTTGTCTTACATTTTTATGTTCTATCTTCATTCAGCTGGGAAAAATCCTATCAGATTGTATATTTGCTCGTGTTACATAAATAACTTGTTTGTTGGCAGACAACACGCCGCAGGCTCGCAAGCGGTCGTGTGTGAGCAGGACGGCTGAGGCGGGCGAGGTGGGGGGTGGAGGGGGCGGCGGGGGCGGGGGCGTGGCGGCGCACTCGCCCAGCCTGCACGACAAGCTGCAACACAACACGCGACTCGCGCACTCCGAGGTACGGACATACGCACAACCAAATTCACCCCTACCGCTACGGAATACGGCCGCTCTCAAGGTCAACATGTCAGCCGCATGTGCTGGCTACTGTACATACCTCACTATACTAATATCTTCGTTAACTGACTATTTACATAATCATTATATTGCATGTTTGTATTTGTTCATATTGACCTAATTTAGATGAGTTTGTCGACTATATAATAGTCTAATATAAAATTTTACGAAGTATTATAATTTCTAAAATCAAAATATAATAATAATTCGAGTCACGAGACGATCTACAAGAGACGATATTAAATCATGCAAACAAAGTGCGGCTCACGTAAGTTAACTTGTCAATAATATCAATAAAAACATTGAACTATATAAGTTTTTGGTGTAAAGTGAACTTTAACTACCTATGATGATTGTCCTCTACGAAGACAAACCCCTGTTCAAACAAGTAGAATAGTGCTCTTTTTTTTTTCTTCAGAAAATTTCTCTGAGAAAGGTTCATTGCCTTTAGAATTAATACAGTTTTTGCCAAACCGTCTCTTACACGTTGTATAAATATTCCTTTTGATGCAGTTGTTTGTTTGCTTAGGAGGAGCCGTGCGTGCTCCGGAGCCTGGACCTGTGGCAGCTGCGGCAGACGCACCGGCGCGCGCGCTGGGCCGTGCAGCTCGCCATCGACTGGGACCCCACCGCGCTGCATCTGCGCTACCAGTCCACCAGGGAGAAGGTCACATATACACACACCCCTACACACACACACACGCACCGGCGCGCGCGCTGGGCCGTGCAGCTCGCCATCGACTGGGACCCCACCGCGCTGCATCTGCGCTACCAGTCCACCAGGGAGAAGGTCACATATACACACACCCCTACACACACACACACGCACCGGCGCGCGCGCTGGGCCGTGCAGCTCGCCATCGACTGGGACCCCACCGCGCTGCATCTGCGCTACCAGTCCACCAGGGAGAAGGTCACATATACACACACCCCTACACACACACACACGCACCGGCGCGCTATTTTGGTTGTGAATGTGACTTAGTAGAACTACCATCAATGCATCACACGAATGTCTGCACTAGACGACGATTCATCCTTCTACACTGTGCTTCCAAACTGTGCCTTATAGAATAAACAATTGAACTCCCCACAGGCATGGATAGAGCACCCGTCGGTGGCGGAGTGCACGGCGGAGGCGGCGCGGCCGGTGGACCTGGCCAGCTGTCTGCGAGCCTTCACCAGCGAGGAGCGCCTGGAGGAGCGCTACCACTGCTCCTCGTGCCGCAGCGCGCAGCCCGCCACCAAGAAGCTGCAGATATGGCGGGCACCCCCCATACTGGTGAGCACACACACACAGGAGCGCTACCACTGCTCCTCGTGCCGCAGCGCGCAGCCCGCCACCAAGAAGCTGCAGATATGGCGGGCACCCCCCATACTGGTGAGCACACACACACAGGAGCGCTACCACTGCTCCTCGTGCCGCAGCGCGCAGCCCGCCACCAAGAAGCTGCAGATATGGCGGGCACCCCCCATACTGGTGAGCACACACACACACACACAGGAGCGCTACCACTGCTCCTCGTGCCGCAGCGCGCAGCCCGCCACCAAGAAGCTGCAGATATGGCGGGCACCCCCCATACTGGTGAGCACACACACACACACACAGGAGCGCTACCACTGCTCCTCGTGCCGCAGCGCGCAGCCCGCCACCAAGAAGCTGCAGATATGGCGGGCACCCCCCATACTGGTGAGCACACACACACACACACAGGAGCGCTACCACTGCTCCTCGTGCCGCAGCGCGCAGCCCGCCACCAAGAAGCTGCAGATATGGCGGGCACCCCCCATACTGGTGAGCACACACACACAGGAGCGCTACCACTGCTCCTCGTGCCGCAGCGCGCAGCCCGCCACCAAGAAGCTGCAGATATGGCGGGCACCCCCCATACATACATACTTTTTTTTTTTCGCCCACCGCCACCGGAGGAAGCGGACGTGTTATTGTTTACGCCTTGCGTGATTAAATAACTTCGGTGTTTTGCGGTGTTAATTGCGTATAGTTACTTAATATACATACAGTTACATATATATTGCTTGTGAATTAAGTAAATAATCAAAATTAACAATGAATTGCGTAAAGTGTAATACGGCAGTGACTGACGGTGTGGAATGTAGTGCGTGTAAGGGTTACCTACATTTCGGTAACTGTTCTGGAGTGCATGAAGCTAATTATCGTAAAATGACGAAGGATCGCAAGTCTGCATGGCGATGCACACAATGCCGTGGGTCTACCCCGTCTCATGTGCCTACTCTAACTCCTGCACCCACTGTGGAATCAGCTGACGTAGTCGCCGTCTTATCAAACACAAGTACATCGGAACAACAACATTCCGATCTGTCGCTGTCAAACATTCTGAATGAGATAAAATCGTTCAGGGATGAAACTAAATCCCAGTTCGGTGCTATTAAAAACGAATTGCAAATTACCTCTGATGGAGTCAAAAATTTACAAAACAAAATGGACGAGATGCAAACACGGTTTTACAATTTGGAGGGTCGCGTAGATAAACTGGAAGACAGCTCAACCTTGAACATTACTCTTGTTTCCAAACTGCGATCTGACCTACTAGCTGTGCAGGACACTGTATCTACTCTGCAGGCTGATAATAATAACCGTGATCAATACGCTCGGCTAAATAATTTGGAAATCTCTGGTGTTCCCTACGCAAAATCTGAGAATCTGAATAATATCCTACAGCTTATTAGTGTGAAGTTGGGAGTGACGTTGGAAAATGACAGCGTGGACTCGATACAACGTGTACGTCGTTTTGAGAACAACGAAGGTCATCAACAATCAAACATTGTTCGCCCACCCGCTATAATAGTACATTTTACTCGACGTATCTATAAGGATCAGCTGATTGCAGCGGCCCGAGCGCGCCGTGGGTTAAATACCTCGGACGTAGGTATCGACGGACCAGCTGCGAACTTGTACCTCACTGACCACTTGACGCCAGCGAACAAATTATTATTAAAATATGCGCGACAAGTTAAATCTGATATGAATTATTCCTACCTCTGGACGAGAGACTGTAAGATTTTCATGAGGAAAAACGATACTTCTAAAGTCGTGCGCATATCTACAGAAAGTGACCTAAAAAAATTAATTAATAAGTGACTTATTGTTCTGCTTATTATAAGTTTCTTTTTGCTACCATATTTTGGTTTTTTCGCTATTGTTAACACACTTTTTCACTGTTTCATACATAGCTTAAATGTTGCATTGGTATTAAAATCCCTTTGTCTACGATTATATATTTTATCGGTTTATAAAAACAATATTTTAGTAGTTAAAAATAAGTGCTACAATTCAATTAATAGAAAGAACGTAATATATTTATATTTTGCTGCAATTGCTTTCTGTCTGCGAGTATTTAGTTACAGTACCTATAATAAATGTGTTTGGTATATTATAACAATATACTGTCATCATGTCTTCTAAATATTTTGAGTGTTATTATCAAAACGTGCGGGGTCTACGTACTAAATCACACACATTTTTCTCTAATGTTATGCATCATGACTATGATCTTATATTTATAACGGAGAGCTGGCTCACCTCAGGCTTTTACGATAGGGAATATTTTGATAGTAGGTACTCTGTGTTTAGGTGTGATAGATCGGAAGTGGATAGCGGGGCGGAGCGGGGGGGCGGGGTGGCGGTGGCTGTGCGCACCGAGTACCAGCCCGTGCGCCGGGACTGGCCTACCATGCCCGCCTCAAGCGAGTGTGTGTGGTTATCTATACCTATTAACGTAAACAAAAATAAACATTTACAATGCTTT